>LBNU01021105.1:140263-156411 GCA_014162995.1 Artemisia annua
CGATGCAACCTATGCATGAAATATACCTTAAAAATCGATAACGCACATACGCATTCACGTTTCTAAGACGTTCAAGCTTGTTACCGTTATAGGAGATTAGCCAGTTTTCCCTTTAGTCTAACGTAGATGAAGACATTCACCAAATTACATCACAACATTACACATCACATGATAATCAATAGTTTAGGTTTCATTAGATCTAAGCAAACCACAAAGTAATTTAGCCTAGCATGTTAAGAGAAGACAAGCACAAATATATATCACACAATACATAGACATATCGTATGAAATAAAGACTTATCTTCAATTTGGAACCATGCCAAAGTTTGGAAGGGGGTTGGGATACCCTATCCAAGGTCTGTAAAACTCGTACTAGGGTTTTGGTCCCAAGTTCTCCACTCTAAAATTCATCCCAAATAAAAGAAAAACGTTCTATATATATAGACTTTGCGGGCTGACGGCGTCAACCCAACACCTGACGGCGTCAGCACGGCGATTAGGGTTTTCAGACGGCCTTCCTTGACGTGGTCATAATTGCTGGTTCCAGATCTGACGGCCTTGGTTGACGGCGTCACCAATTTGCACTACGAACTCTCTGGCCCGTCACGAGTATTTTTTCAATTCTGGACTTCACTTGTTCCTGACGGCGTCACCTTGTATAGTGTGACGGCGTCACCTTCTGTAATCTTCAAGGTCTTTTGAGTTTTTGTTGTTTTCCGCACTTTTTCACTCCAAAAATGCCCGAAAATGCTTCTTTTGTGATTTTCCCTTCAAAAGTACCTAAAATGAGAAAAGAAACGACTTTGGGTGAAATCCAAACCAAAAACATACGAATTAGGACTCAAACCGACCCCTAAAAACGTAACATTTTTCGTCTCATCATTCACTCATGGAGTATTGATTTGTATGTTGCTTTCAATTGATATGTTTATGTACACATATTTATGATGATTTCGAAAGATCGTCATCATCCTCGAGGGAGAAATGTGTACATCGGCGCTTTTATTGAAGAACTGAAAGCATTCTAAGTGAGTTGAAGATGTCGATATGATGCTCCCCAAGCAAACCTGTGAAGAAGTTACAAATTATCAGTCTATGATCTATTTTCCGCTGTGCAAGAGAGTAAGACAAAGAGTAAGACAATTTCATATGGTATCGTTAGTAGATTGGGATTATCGACATCTTCACACGTGCTAATTAGGTTTTATGCTAAAGTGCTTCCGGTTAATACTTCACGTGCACAATGTTATGCTGATTTCGATGAGAATGCAATCATCAGGGGAGAGAAATGTGTACATCAAGGACGTACAAAAGGTTCACGTGACCAGGCTTAACCGTTTCTACCTTTGTTGGTTACATGTGTACATTATGGGCTGATTCGTAAGATAGCTGGAATGCATTTGTATAATATGAAGATGTTGATACTTTGTTCCCCCGAATGGACAATCTTGAAGAAGGTCGAGTCTACAGTCTGTCCTACATTTTCTGCTGCGTGTTAGAAGACTAAAGACATGTTGCATTTAATTATCAAAATACTNACAAAAGGTTCACGTGACCAGGCTTAACCGTTTCTACCTTTGTTGGTTACATGTGTACATTATGGGCTGATTCGTAAGATAGCTGGAATGCATTTGTATAATATGAAGATGTTGATACTTTGTTCCCCCGAATGGACAATCTTGAAGAAGGTCGAGTCTACAGTCTGTCCTACATTTTCTGCTGCGTGTTAGAAGACTAAAGACATGTTGCATTTAATTATCAAAATACTTCTTCAGATTCAGGGCATTCATCAGAAAGGTTGTCAGTTTGGGGGAGAGCACTAATTAGGGGAGAGTGTACTCATTGTTGTCAGTTTGCAATTAACCCCTAATTAGATTTGCTCACACTGTTCTTCTGCAAGTAAAGATATGGCAGCTGAGATGATTCTGGAAGCTAATGAAGCAATGAAGGTTGAAGACCACTCTCGTAGCTGCTGCGCTTATATTTTTGATTTAATTTTACTTGTAGGGAACGTTGTAAGCAATTCCCGTATAACATCACTTTGGGGAGAGATTGTTAGCCTTAAAAGTTATGTTATAATTGGGAATTGCAATAGTATCAAAATATAAGCACTAGTTTAGTCAATAGTGCTAAGTTAGGCTAGTCTTGTAGTATAAATACCCCTCCTAGTCACAACTAGGAGGTTGGATGTCTCATTGTATTTCAAGGTGTGTGTGTTTTCCTTCTTTCTCTCTCTAGAAAACACACACATCTTTCCCAATACTTTAATCTAATAATACCATGTCTTTCCTTTATTTCGAGCATCCCCGACCTCTTGAAAGTGTTTCTTGGTCATTACAACTTTCTCTCTCTAGAAAACACCTAATTATATACTTTAAGTCACCATCTTCCATCCTTAATAGTGTGATAAAGTTGATAGATCTAAGGTCCTACAAGTGGTATCAAGAGCCAAACAATGATTTAGGAGGGTTGGGAGTTTGCTTGTTTCGTATTTTTTAAGCTTTATTCACGTTATTTTTCAAAAAAAATCTTACTTTTCTTGTTTTTTTGTGGTTTTAACACTTTTTTCATTACAAACTAGTGTTATAAAAATTTTCTAACAAGAAAGTTTCAATCTTTTTGAAAGATTCAAGCTTTAAAAATTCGTACTTGATTTTGTACTATTTATCTAGAATTTGAAAAAGTTTCAAAAAAATCATCAATTTTGCAACTTTCCTCAAGTTTTGGTGTTTTTAAGGCTAGAAGTACAAGAATCTTGGAATACAAACTTCATTTGGGAATGCTTTTTGCAAAATCAAAATCTGCCAAAATTATCTAGAACAAAAAACCATAATTATCTAGAACACAAGACCCTAAACTTTCTAGAACACACCTTGTTGCTCCAGATTTGTTACCTTTGCTTACTCAGTGTTTCCCTTGCTTGTATAAGTGAGAAAACACTTCGACTCGTGGTATACTCTCTAAATTATATAATTTAGAAAGTTTGGTCAAAGTTTCGAGAACTCTGTAAAGTTATCGAGAACACGTTTTAGATAATTTTATCGAGAACACGTTTTAGATAATTTTATTGAGAACACGTTCTAGATATTTTATCGAGAACACGTTCTAGATAATTTTATCGAGAACACGTTCTAGATAATTTTATCGTCACTATCGTTTATCAAATGAAGAATTTGCATGATGTTACCTATGATCAGTTATATGACTTCTTGAAGCAGAATCAGGCTGAGGCAAATAAAGTAAGAGTTGAATTACTTGCTAAAAAACATGATCCTCTAGCACTCATTGCTAATACACCAACACTTTACCAATGAACACACAACATCAACCATCATCATCTTCCAATCACAACTACATGCAACAGCAATATCTTCCACAACAACAAACTGTTGTAATCCCACAACAACAATTCTACCCACAACAACAAGTTATTCCACAACAACAATATCCACAGTTCCAAGAACCAGAGTTCACTGACAATGATGAATCTACTGCAGCTTTGACACAAGCACTTGCTCTTCTGACAAAAGCAGTCCAAGGACGCTATTCAACACCAACTAACAACAACCAAAGGATTTCATCGAACACTCGCAACAAGCAGATTGCTCAGCCGAGTTTCAATATGGGCAATGGAAGCCAAATGGTTGGAGTTATAGGGAATCAGCAAGGATATGCTACTGGATTTCACATGGGTAATCAGAATATGCAGAATCAGATAGGTCAGATGGGTCAGTATGCAGGGAATCAGATGGGTCAGTATGCAGGGAATCAGATGGGTCAGTTTGGTGGAAATCAGAGGGGTCAGAATGTTGGTAATCAGGCAGTGGGTAATCAAGTTGGAAACGTTGCAGCACCAGTTTGTGGGAATTATGGAAATATGAATGGGAATCAAGGAAATTTGGTAAAGTGTTTCAACTGTCAAGGTGTCGGCCATATGGCAAGGAACTTTCTTACTAAGCCGAAAAAGAAGGATACAGCGTATCTGCAGAAAGCATTGATGCTGGCATAAAAGGAAGAGGCAGGATTCCAATTGACTGCTGAGGAAAATGATTACATGGCTCTTATGGATGATATGGANCAGTTTGTGGGAATTATGGAAATATGAATGGGAATCAAGGAAATTTGGTAAAGTGTTTCAACTGTCAAGGTGTCGGCCATATGGCAAGGAACTTTCTTACTAAGCCGAAAAAGAAGGATACAGCGTATCTGCAGAAAGCATTGATGCTGGCATAAAAGGAAGAGGCAGGATTCCAATTGACTGCTGAGGAAAATGATTACATGGCTCTTATGGATGATATGGAAGATCGTGAGGATATCGACGCTAACTGCATCTTCATGGCAAATCTTCAGGAGGCTAAGTATGATACAGATTCTAAGACACCTCCTGTTTATGACACCAATGCAGTATCTGAGGTACCATTAAACAATACTTGCAACAATAATGATATATTTGATATGTCCCCTCATGAGGAATAGCATTCTGAGACTCAAGCAATCACTTATGATACATTCCTGGATACGCCAAGTTGTAGCAATATTACTTCGGCAACTCCGATATGAATCATAATGATGGCTCCGTTTCACAGCATGCTAAGAATGTTGAGGAAACACGTGCTTTATTTGAATCATTGTTGAATAATTGTAGTATTGAAATTGAGAAAGTGAAAAAGGTCAATCGCGAAGTTAAGGCCGCGAATGAGAAATTGACCACTGAGCTTGAGAGATACAAGGAAAAAGAAAAACGTTTTCAAATTGATAAAAAATGCGTGTCTGAATTTGAAATTGGTTATAAGAAGATACTTGTTAAAGATAGGGAACTGCAATGCAAATTTGACACTCTTGAAGTCACTTCAATGAAAACCATTAAGTCTTTAAAACAAGAGATTTCTGATTTAACTAACCAAATTTCAAAACAAAAATCAGCTTATACCAATCTTGAAAAAGAACGGGATGAGTTGAAAAAGGACTTTGCAAAGAAAGAAGATTAGCTTTTGGAAGAAATCATAGAGTCAGAACATAAGATAGCAAAACTAGAAAATTTGTTGGTTAAAACGGGTCATTCTGCTCGAACAATTTATATGATTACTAATCAAACTGATCCGATTTACCATACAAAAAACAAAATGGCTCTAGGTAACAAAACTCCTTGTAATCTCAAGAAAGCTCAGAAAGAACAGAATGTTTTATACAATGGAAATGTGATATATGAGAAGCATGATCCTCCTATTGTTCGTGATTATGTGGAAACGATGGAACTGGTCGATGCGAGCATCACTAAAATGAAACAAAAGAATCCATATTTAAAACCAATTGATTACAACAAACTGAACAAACTTTCTGGAATCACCTTTGTTCCACAAAAACAAGCATATAAGATTTCCAAAAACCTTTCCAAAAGCCAAGGAATTTCAAAACATGTTTCTAAACCTGTAGGTGTTTCCAAATCTCTTTCAAACATGGAACAGATGTCTTCAAACAACACTTTTAACACAAGTGCTGCAAGAGGATATCTTGATGATCTCAAAACCATAGTTGGACAACTTCAAAAGATTTTAGAATCTAAACGGATATAAATGAGAATAATTGGAATTCCACGGTTCATTTACAAGTAAAAAAGATTCTTGAAAATGATATTTATCCACAACTCAATGTTGTTAATGCTAGAGTAATTCATTTTGAACAAGCGTTTTTGAAAGAAATAGCTGACTTTGTTAAGGATCACAAATCCCTAATAAAGAAGGCAAATGAATCTTTTGAGAAGATAAATGTTTTGGAAAAGTTAAACGACTCACTCATCGAAGCAGTTTTGACTACTGATATTATGTCTCTCATTTTACAAACATATTCTGTTGAAGATGATGAAGACTTCGAGCTGAGATCTCCGCAATTGTTTTAAAATATGAAAATGCTCTTATTAAACTTGAAAAAGAAAACGTGTCATATTTTAAACAACTTGATCGGAAAAAAGAAGAATGCAAGTATGACAAATTATCGTATGAGCATGCCTTCAAGAACATGAAAGAGCAAAACGATCTTTTGAGGGCTCAGTTAGAAAGTCAAAAAGGAAAGGGTATGGATACTAAGTTTGCAAAACCATCGATTTCTGAGAAACCAAATACTTCAAAAACGGTTGAAAAACCAAAAATGTCAATTTTCTGGTTTGCTCCAAAAGTCGATGAGAAAAAGAATTTGACAAAATCAGTCACTCCACAACCTTTGCCCAAGCAAAAAGAAATTGAAAAGATTGTTGAAAAACAAAAAATGGTTGTTGAAAGAAACAGAAATGTGCTTACTTCTGGCCCTTCTAGGAATTGTACACCGAATGTGTCCCCAAAAACTGTTAAAGAATTTGTTGGTTCTAATGACTTGGTCCACAATCACCATTTAGAAGAAGCTAGGAAAAAGGCACATATTCAAAAAGATGGAAATTTATGTGCAAAACCTAGTGAGATGAATTCTACAAGATTCCAAAGCACTGCTAGTAGTAGTAAACCATTACCTAAGAACAATCAACAAAAGACTAGGGATTGGCCTGCATCTAAGAGTAGTTGCAAAAATGAAAATGCTATGCACGTAGAAAACAACACTAGAAATTTTGAGTCTTTCTCGAACAAAAAACAATTTCCAAAAGACGGTAGTGACAAAGTTAAAGTTGCTGTGTTAAACAAGAATGTTGAATTTGTATGTCCTACATGTCAAAAATGTGTTTTTTTAACTAATCATGATGCATGTATTGCACAATTTCTTAAGAAAGGAAAATCAAGTTTCAAGGCACAATCCACTAAGACAACCCCCATTGAGAATCAAAAGAAAAAGGATAAGAAACCTAATCGGTGGACATCTACAGGATTTCAAAAACTGAGACTTCCGCTGCATCTGATAAGAAAACTACGTCTAGATCATACCTTATGTAGATTCCTACGGGAAAAGTTTTTAAAACAGTTGGTCTTAGATGGATTCCCACAGGAAAGATTTTTGATAGTTGCACAAAGGCAAATAATAGTGAAAATCATCAGGATAAGGAAGTAGAAACCACTACAATCGTTGATAGTGATTACCCTCAAAGAGAGGAAACATGTACTTCTAACACTGTTATTTGTGAAACCTCTTCATCTTTGGTTGCAGGTGATTCAACTATCTCAGGACCCAGTTCATCAAAGGGTTCTAAGTGTAATTTTTTCAACATCATTCTTTCAATCTTCTATTTTTGATTTTCCATTTCTTTTATAAAAACAAAAAAAATACAAAATTTGAAAAACCAACAAAAACAAAATACAAAAATAGAAAACTTTCAAAAACACAAAAACAATATAAAACCAAAAAATACAAAAATATTCTTCACACGACATGTCTCTCGTATAATCGATATTATGTACATTTCTAGAAATGTCATTCAACAATGACACGGATATGTACATATTCTTGAGCGGGAGTTCATTTAAATGTTTTCTAAAACATGTCGTTTCTCAAATTTCTTCACAATGGCTTTCGTATCCTTCAGTACGAAACCCGGACGTAAATGTTGACTTCTGATTATTTTAGATCAGGACTCGAACGTTCAAAACCGAAATTCTTTTCAAAAAGTTCGAGTATAAACAAACGAAAAGATTTCAAGCAAAAAAACTCGTTTTCATAAAAAATGACTTGTGTACACCTTACAGTGCACAACTCAAGTTTTCAAAGAAAGGAAAGTGCTACGCAAAAATGATTTTCATCAACAAAGTGCACTTATCCTAAAAATGGACATTGTTGTACGTCTTAGTGCGACATTCCTATTCAAACAAAGAGAAGTCTTTGTTTTTCAAAAAACCTTGATGCAAAATTCAACAAATCTGATATTTTTTACATTTTTAGAATTTTGCTCAAGAAGACTCCTTCCCTCTAAACTGTTTGCAAAAGATTAAAATTCTCAAAACATATGTGAGTTCCGAGGGGGAGTATTATAAAAAAAAATGATCCAAAATCATGCAAAAACAAAATCCGTCTATCTCTCGAAAAGCTTTTTATACTAATCAGTTGATATCGAAAATATCACAATATGCTATTTTTGAGGGGGAAAAGACGTGATTAAAATGTGATCAAAAATGACTTAAATGTCAGTACTCGACTCAGAAATAACTTTTGAAATGACTTAAATGTCAGTACTCAATTCAGACTTAACCCTCGAATTGATGAAACAAAAATTTAATATTCGAAAGGATTTTTATCCAAGTAGAAAGTACCGTTTCGAGAAACTCTTCTTAGATGTATACTTTGACGGGTCTAACTTCCTTTCTAAGGAATGTTAACAACTTCAAGTTAGTTATTAGGGCTAGTTATCACCTAAAAGCTGATAATGGATCCCTTTAACTAAGCAACGTAAACGTGTCCCTCGGGTATATGTCTATTAAGAATGGATCAATTCAAAAAGTGCTTACTCTTCCCGCATGTGCAAATTTCCAAAATAATACATGAGCACATTTTGAGAAGATTTTCAATAAATGGTTTTATGGCAATTGTTTCAGTATCATAAACATTTTGAGAAGATTTTCAATAAATGGTTTTATGGCAATTATAGGATAGTCATGGTGTTATAAGGTGATTAAGGTTAGGAAAACCATCCTATGATCCGCCAGAGCCGGAGGGATCTACCCAAGGACAATTCCAATAGATTAAAATTAGAAGTCCTTAGGAAAGATTGAAAAAAGGAGTAAAGAATGAAAGGAGAAAGAAAGGGTTGAAGAATTAAAAGGAAAAGTAATGAAAAGGGTGTAAAGAATTAGCCCTCCATGTGTTCAACCTTAGGGCAGACACCGGGTTCAACTTATATGCTACTGGTTATTACTAAGGTGACACCGGTATTGAAGACAAGACGTCATGGACCCAGTGACGCACTGCACTTAACCTTCTAGCCACTCGGGTATCTCTCAAAAGGTACTTGTTTCATTCTCACGGAGAACCTTGCATAATCTATCGACCTCTCACTCTGAGATGTGTTGATATTGAAAAGGAGGCCCTATGCTCCATGCCTCCGACGACTAAATGTGCACTTATTGAGTCTAGAGCCCCGAGATTCATCAAAAGATCTCTTAGGAACACATAATATCTCTACATTGGTGATTCTACTTCAATGGACACCAGATGTAAACTTTAGAGTCCTACGCAGATCTTAGCAATCGGCCAGAACATTTATGAGAGAATGTACAACTGTGCTTCTCAATGATTGAATGGAAACTCCTGCCATGGTCAACATCAAATAGCCCTGACAGCAGGTCACTTTGGTAATTCCTTGTGGGTTACGCTTAGTGTTCATGGTGGTCTCAAACAGTCTACAGTCGTGGGGTGATCTCCATTGACTCACCCAATCGTTGATCTACTTTGGTAGATCTTGTATGCTCTTTCGAGGGTATCCGATTTGGGAACGGCCTTGGTAAGGGTTAGAAGGAGTCTTCACACTATGCTGTTGACGATCTCTAATTCCGAACCTGTAAGTACCGGATGTTTTATTGCTAACTGTTTTATGCAGGTACAACCACCACACTAGTTTCCACATGCTCATACATACATCACAAAGTCAAAGGAAAGTTCTCACAAAGATCAAAGGATAGCAACCGTCAAAGAAAGATTCTACGCCAAAAAGAAGAATCTACAAAGTAAAGTGACAAAGATCAAAGTGAAAGAACGGGAACAACAAATGTATGTATAACAAAGACTAAATGCGTATGAGCATGTTGGAAAGGCGTTTAACCTTCAAAGACAAAGATGTGACGAAAGGCAGATGAATCCACCACAAACAACAAAGAACTAAGAAAAGTCACTTATCTAAGATCACAAAGCATGATGGAACAAAGACTAAAGACTATTCAACAACGACACGCAAAATTCAAAGACAAAGAAGACAAAGACCTAATCACGTGGAGCATCATTCGAATGACCACCCCTTAGGGGGAGATTGTTAGCATTTAAGATTTATAGAAAAGTGATGGTCATTCTCATATTTGTAATATAGTGTGTCGTGTGTTAGAAATAGTTATAAGAATTAATATTGAGCGTTGGACTTGTTAATCTAATAGGTTAAGAGTTAAGATTAAACCATGTAATAGTTAAAGAAAACAAGTCCAAGCCCAAGCCCATGGAAAGCCCATCTTTCCTTATTGTAAGAGGTATAAAAGCCTCTTTTCACCTCATTTAGTAGGTGTGCTTGAGTGTGTAAGTGTATTTTATATATGAAAAGCTCTCTCATCTTACTACTTTCTCTCTATAGAAAACACCTACTTATATACTTCAAGTCACCATCTTCCATCCATAATAGTGTGATAAAGTTGATAGATCTAAGGTCCTACACTTACACTTTATCTGGTATAAAGCTAAACGTCAGGTTCTAGTTTAAGGTAGAACCTCACCTAATGTCGCTTTCTCTTTATCTGGTACAAAGCTAAATATCGAGTTTTAACAACGGTAGAACCAATCCAAACACTATCTAAATACAATTTTATGGTACAATGAAATAAATTATCAACAAGAATCAAATTAGTGATCCAATAATGATGATGAAGACTAGTGATGTGTGGTTTTGCAACCTTGCAAAAGGTTTTACTTCTCAACGGATCTTGAGAAGCTTGCAATCCCCACCAGGCAGTGTGCCTGACCGATGTAGTATAGTGAGTAGCAGGTACCGGGGGATTGATCGTTCTCTAGGGGAATAGTGTCGTTAGGATTGAAAGCTATCAACTAGGTCTAAGGGTGAGGGATGATTCTTTTTGTATTTTTATATTTTTATGAAAGCAAGTAAAAATCTCGGGTTTTGGAAGAGTGGGCAAAATTAGTTGCTAGTCAACTAACCCAAAATTACTACTAATGCAAATAAAATAAAATAACAAAGAAAAGTAAATTTGTGAACTTCTTATGATGAGAAAATGTGTTTACTTAGATTTCACTACTCCGTAGCTATCTCATATTAATTAATTGATTTGTTATAATTGTTTGAATGAAGGGTTGCTTTCCTTAATACCAGTCGTGGGGGCGTCTACGTCCTTCCCCAACTCTATAAGTTTCTATCTCTTCCTATGATGACACATTTAGTATCCTATCATGGCCTCCTTAATAGTCACTTATGCATTTAAAACAACCAATAACATCGGTGTACACAGCCGAATACGTTTCTTAAGATGTTCAAGCTTGTTATAATATAGGAGATCAGCCAGTTTTCTTAAGCCTAACGCGAAATCAATCACCCAAGACAATCAAACAAACCAACAATCAATAATCAGTAACTAGGTTTCATTAGATCTAAGCAAACACTAAAAAACCTAAGCTAGCATGTTAATGTAAAGATAAGACAAACAATGAATCAAACAACACATAGACATATTGAATGATTAAAGGAAGAATTTATCTTCAATTGAACATGGAAGAAAAGAGGGTTTGAAACCCTAAAAATTCTGTAAAAGTTGGACTAGGGTTTATCTCTAAAGTTGCACACTTAATGAATGAAAAATCCAAAACTATATATAGATATACAAGGGTGACGGTGTCAGGTTATGAGTCCTGACGTCGTCATCTCGCCGTCATTATGGTTTCGTGATGCCCAAGCCAGCTTCTTGACGCCGTCACTCTTTAAATCTTCTGGGCCGTCTCTTGTTGATGTTGTAGGTGACGTCCTACTTTCATTTACACGTGACGCTGTCACGTGTAATTCCACATAAGGTTTTCTGGAGCGTCAATTGCATATGTTTCCACCTCATAAATCTTTAAGTAACGGCGTCACCTCGTAAGGCTTGATGCCGTCAGGTGTATTTTCCAGCCTTGTTTCTTGGTTTTGTCGTTTTCTTCACTTTTGACTCCAAAAACGTACAAAATGCTCCATTTTCCAGAATGCTCGTTCCAAGTACCTAAAATGAGAAAAGGAAAGATTTGAGGTAATATTTGATCGTAAAATCATGATTTAGGCTTAAATGACCCCTTAAAAGCGTAACAAATATTTGCTTATCAACTAGCAAACAAGTAAACTTGAGGCTTGATCGTCTTGAATGCAAAGCTCAGTAATATCTTCTTGATGCAGGTTTTACTGGCCAGGTCTTAAATTTATATAGTCTCGATTACCTAAGGTCTACCTAATTGCACTAACGGATAGTGTATCCGATCGTATGTAGATTAGTATTGGTAAAACCTAGGTCGTCCTAAGAGCTAAGAGTGGTGGATCCTAATTTAAGTCTAAGTGTCACGGTTTAAGCTGATTTTGATTTGAAAATTTAATTAAACTAAAAAGACTGAAATAAGATAAAACGAAAGTAAATTAAGTTGTGAGCAGTGGAGAGAAAGTGTACTAGCCTAGCTAGTCATCCTCTATTGTTTACGATCATGTTCTCTATTAAACTATTCTAACGCTTCAAGTGGGGCGGACATATATCACTAGGTTCCTTTGGTCGCTTTCCCTAGCCTATCTTCTTAGAATCTTGTCGGGAACCAAAGGCACTACCCTCTATAAGTAAGCCGACGTACGATAGACTAGTTTGAGTCACTAAGTACCACTACATGCTAGATTTATCTTCGTATGGCCGGCCTCTTGGATCTTAGACCATACTCTAATTACTTAAGTTTATCCAACCCGGAAAGTGGTCATTGGGTCGATTTGCACACAAAGGAATACGTTGGTTTTCATCCTAACCATTTCCCTCGCAACCTAACTATACTAGGGTCCTTTGGTCGATTCGCCTAGCGTACCAAGTATAATCGGTTCTTCAAAACTACCGAAACTAAAGGATCTATGATAAACTAAGCATGCACACACTAGAAGCATTATGAAAAGTACGAAAACATAATCACAACAATAAAGGAATCATAACTAGGCTAGTATCAGAGGTGCTTAGCCGATCATATTAATAAGAACACCTAAATTAATGTTGAATGAAGACATGAATTTGGAAATGTAATTAAACAATGAAAACTAAAACTTATGGTGTTATAGGCGTGATCTCTTCCTTGGAAATGCTCTGTATGCTGTTGTAGAATGCCTCCTAAAAACCTCCCTTCGTTCCTTGACTTGTGGTAGTGAGAAAGTTGTGTCAAATGCAGAATTTAAGGCTGGTATTTATAGGCCTGACATAGCTACGGCGTAACCCTAAGAGTTGGTTACGCCGTAACTAGTGTTATCGTGAAACGATCTTATCCTTTGAGATTAGCTACGGTGTAGTTGTGGCAACTGGTTACGTAGTAGCTCCTTAGGGTTTCACTTATGCCGTAATCTTCAGGTGTGGTTATGCCGTAATCCTGACAAAATCTTGGATCACGTACTGTTACTTAACTACGCCATAACTCCATAGTGTGGTTACGTCGTAGCCTTCATGGTTCACGAATTCTTCTAAGTCTTCTAATGATTACGGCGTAACCTCATGAATTGGTTTCGCTGTAACCCTTAATAAACGTTGACTTGGTCTTCATGTTTGAATTCCTAGCTACGGCTTAAGTGAGAGTGTGAGTTACGCCGTAGCTTTCTTCAGCATACTAAGATGTGTGTCTTTGAAAGTTCTTTCCAATTTCCACGTCTCTTCAGCTCCTATGCTCATTTGTAAACTGGAAACGAAATATAAAGAAATCAAAGCATATATCCTTATAATCAATACAAATAATGAGCATATGATGAGGAAATTGACACTTAAATATCATGATTATTTGATGTCATCACTTCTTCTAAAAGATGATCACCAAAAGAAATATAAAAGTGAGTTTGATCTAAGCTCAAAGGTTAGATGAGACTATAAGAATGTTAGAGAGAATGTATCAAGAGGGGGTCAGGAAATAGTGAGAATTAGATTGCTATTTATAGGCTATCCGGTCACTGTTTACCCGGATCCAGCAGATCCATTTTAAGAGAGATCCGGCCAGTGTAATCTAAGAGATCCGGCTCACGGATTAATTAAATCTGGATTTTGGATATAAACATTGTAGAAACTAGAATGGTGAGTTGAATAGTGTTTCACCATCTTAATTATGTTTTCAAAATCTTTTTCAAGTTTGTTTTGAAATACTTTTGGATACAAATCGTATGTGATATCAATACAACAATTTATGAACACAACTATAAAAGAGTAAGTAAAGTTGAAGGAAAGAAACGATCAAACCGGGATACAAAGATTTATAGTAGTTTGGCTACGAAGCTCACTCTTGGCCCTACTCCACTCCTCAAGTCTCCCACTCAAGAGTTTTAAAAACACTATATCAACACGCTCCCTTATGGCGGAACAACCGTACACCAACGCTTACACCAATTAACGACACTAAGCGAGATGTCGAGTCATAATCCTAGCTAGAACTAATCTACACTAAAGCCTACGTGGCTGCACAATTCGAACCAACACCAAGTCCGAATCAACACAATACACAATTCCGAGCTTACAAACAAGTCGAATTAAACACAAGAATTGAGATACAAAGAATGGAGGTTGAGGAGAGATCCGTAACAACGGTTATGAGGTGAAGGACTATTCTTCAACACTTCATTTCTAGATGAATACGAGCGTTCTTCTCTTGCACTTGGAGGAAGAATGGATGTGATCACTTCTAAACAACTTACAACCCGTTAATGTGATCAAAGGAAAGTATTTAAAATGATTTGGGAAGACAAAAAGTTTTAGTGCACAAGAGGTAATTTTTTCTGCATGGAATAGTGCAGTATTTATAGGCACCAGGAGGAGCGGGGACGGTCCCTTAAAGTTAGATGGTCCCGTATATATAAGGGACCATCGCCATGTTTACGGGACCGTCCGACATACGCTCCTAATTTTGTCCTTATGTGGTAAAAAATTTTTGGTAAAAGGTCAAAAGACCCGGTAAATATATTACTTCAAAAAACGTTTAAGTACAAAGGATATGGGTAAATCCCATATCAGCCTGTTACATAGGCGGGAAAGCTTAGATAATAAGATACTTCAATTCTCTAAATAAGAAGAAACCACAACTCAAAAGATACCATTAGACTCCTATGAAAATTTATTTGCTGAAAAACTTATCTGGTTTAGGCGGGAAAAATAGTTGTTGAGAGATTTGAAATTCAAATTTATTTTCTGTAATAAAACATTTCATTTTAGTTACAAAAGTACTTTTGTAAAAATGTTTTGTCACATAAAAATGTGATGTTTTAAAAAAATAAATTCTTTGATCAGTTAACTAAGTTGGTAGATTGTTTGCTCATACCTTAAATGATGTTGTAGTTAAAACGAGTTTTCTCGATTAGAAACTTGTTAAACGTAATTTTACGTAGCGTGTATTTATATTTTGTGATTATAACGTGTAGAGACCGGAGAATGCAAATGACGTTTTTGACATTATTTGTATTAAAATCTCCCCCTTTTTGACGATTACAAAATATAAACTTATTTTAGGTAAAATTATGCATCAATAAGTTTTTAATGAGTTTTCGTTTACTTCTCCCCCTTTTTGTAGAACCAAAAAGGCTTCGTTGATGTGTAGAGAGGAAAGAAATCGACGGTATCAAGGCTCCCCCTTGCTTGTTGCTCCCACTAGATGAGGACACCAGGGAATCGATCGAAAGTTAATTCACTAGTGTGTTTGATGACACCATCTGTGACAACCGTGATTTTTAAAGGTTAGTTTGACTAATAGTCTCTAGTCGTTTAACTTTGTTTGGTGTGAATTAAGTGTTTTATGTGATATATGTGTGAGATATGTATGATATAGTTATGATAAGTATGAATGTGACACTAAATCCCTCTGCGTGTAAGGTTGTTGTGGTGATTTGAGTGGTGTTGAGTTTTCGTAAGTTCATTTTGAACACCTTTGTGGTGTAGAAGTGAGTTGTGTAGTTTTGGTGTTTTGCGATTTTGTGTAACGAGTCTTCATTCAAGTATTTGAGCGTTAGTGAGTTACGAGAAGGTTGTTTTCATGGGATATGTTTATAGATTGTGTGAAATTCTATTTTTGAAAACTTTATTTTGAAAATGATTACTTTTCGGATTGTCGTAAAATTAAGGTTTATCGCGAAAGACATTAGGTTTCGTTATGGGAGTGTATAAAATATGAAAAGCATGAGGTTTTGAGTGTAATAAATAAATTTAATAAATAAATAAATAAATAAATAAATAAATAAATATATATATATATATATATATATATATATATATATATATATATATACACACATATATATATAT
>LBNU01021105.1:156624-198615 GCA_014162995.1 Artemisia annua
TATATATATATATATATATATATATATATATATATATATATATATATATATATATATATATATATATATATATATATATATATATATATATATAGGGGCGGACGTGTAGGGGGATAAAGGGGGAAAAAAAGAAACCAAATTTGATACCAAATACAATTCTAAGCATTAAGGGTTATCCACAATAATTATAAATACAAAATCAATACCTCCACACCCCTCTTTTTCACTTGTACGGTCGACCAAGGTCACAAAGGAGAAGAAAAAAATTAGGGTTTTGTGTTTGAAGCTAAAATCAAGATCAAGGTATATTTTTAATACTAGTTTTCATGTAATTAATTAGTTATTGTTATATTTCATGTGATATAAATTATGATGGAGTTAGGGTTTATAAAATTCTGTAAATTTATGATGTAAAACATGTTAGAATCATTAATTGATAATAGTATGATGATTGGTTAAGGGAATTGAGCGTAAAACGCGTTAGTTTTCAAATTAGGGTTTGGACAGAATATTAGGGCTGTAAAGATACGATGATATTTTGTTAGGAATACGTTTTTTTGTATGAGAAAGATTCGGTCACCCCCAGATATGATTAAGCATTGTTTAGCTCGTAGTAGTTATATTAGTTAGTAAAACGTAGATTAGTAGTAGATTAGTTCGCGGAAGAAGGACGAGTCTTTACCCACTGTATACCTGATCCGCAGCCCAAGTGGCACGCCCAAGTGGCAAAACCCATGTACATATAAATACCCTCTCCATCCTTGGAGAGGGTAAGGCTTCTCATAATCTATTTTCTTTTTTTTGGTTTTCTCTCTAAGGCTTCACTTCTTTCTCTCTCTAACTTTCTCTCTCTACATTTCTTTCTTTCTTTCTCACATGTAACGATCCATACCACAAGTTAGTTTCGTGTTTGTGAACTTATTTAGTATCCTACAATTGGTATCAAGAGCCATGGTTACATCNTAATCTATTTTCTTTTTTTTGGTTTTCTCTCTAAGGCTTCACTTCTTTCTCTCTCTAACTTTCTCTCTCTACATTTCTTTCTTTCTTTCTCACATGTAACGATCCATACCACAAGTTAGTTTCGTGTTTGTGAACTTATTTAGTATCCTACAATTGGTATCAAGAGCCATGGTTACATCCTAGGCATTGTAGGACTTGTGGTGTATGGTTTGTTTTGGTTTTTATTAGTTTAAGAAGGTTTTAGTTATTTTTGAGCTTGTTCGTGGTGATTCTTGTGTTCTTTCTTGTACTTCTAGGATTAGAGGGGTTAGATTCATCTAGTTTATCAGTTGGTTTGGCTAGATCTTACGTTTGTGAAGTGTACGAGTGATTTTAGACCATTTTTCTTGGCAGCGGTTTTCTCCTCGGTAACTTGTTCTTGGCAGCGGTTAGTTTGGGATTATAGCGGTTAGTACACTGTGTCAGCGAACTTAATGCTGTACTTTTTACTATTTCAGCAGTTTACTACCAGCGGTTAGCTCCTCTAGCGGTTTTCTTTGTCAGCGGTTGCCTTTTCAGCGGTTACCTTTCAGCGGTTTACTTACTAGCGGTTACTCTGTCAGCGGTTACTTTTGTCAGCGGTTATCTTCTGTCAGCGGTTAGTTTCTGTCAGTGGTTAGATCTGTCAGCGGTCACTTGTTAGCGGTTTGACCAGATTCCAGTGGTTTGACCAGATTCTAGCGATTTGACCAAAGTTGACTTTTTACGTTAAAACTTCAAACGGCCATAACTTTTGAACCGTAACTCCGTTTTCAGCGAAATACCTGTCAAAACGACCGGAACAGGCTGAGTATCATCAGGTTTCATCACGAAGTCGTGAAACGAATTTTTCGAGGCCCAAATCACCTCCGGAGTGAATTTATTGAGGTTTTTAAGTTTTCAAACCATAATTTCACCACTGCAACTTGCATCAACCAAACCAAATCACACCGCTGGTTGATTACTCACTGATAGGTGATTAAGTTGTTGTGAGTTGACTATACGCTGCAAGTTGAATAGTTCTGTGATTTGAGATTGGTTGCGATTTGAGTTGTTACAACTTGTCCAATTACAATCTGACGTTGCGAGTTGGTTCTTGCAATTTGACTAATTGTGATTTGACTTAGTGTGATTTGACTCGTTGTGACTAAACTTAGATAACTTACTGTACCTTGCAAAGTTTATCATCTCACACTCAATCACTAATGTACTTAGCATCTTCTCATGGTTTCTTCTTGATTTTGTAAAATCCCGCGAAAGAACCTATTTCTCGGTTTAAATCATAGAATTGTAAAATCCCGTGCTCATCCACATCATGTCAAATTCTTCAGATTCTGTCATCTCTGACATACTTAAACTGTACGACGTGATCGATGAACATAAGATTTCCATCATAGAGAAACAGACTACTGATCTTGAATCTGAAACTACTAAAATGAAATCTTTGTGCTCTAATCCTCAAGATAAAGAGTTTCTTCAGCCACATAAATTGTTCAATAACGCAGAGAAAAGCTCCATAGAATGCTTCCGACAACTTCATTCACACATCTCGGTACTCTTAAAGGGAAATGGTTTCAAAAGGGGATTCGAACGTGCATTTGAAACACTCTTTGGTCAAGATGTTCAGACTTTCACAGACACAATGATTCTTTACTTAGATCAATTACAACAACAACTTGACCAAGAAGAATCTTCGAAAATTGGATCCATGGCTGCTCTTTGTGTGATTAACAAACAACTCCAAGTATTCTTTGATTCTAAATTCACTCTGGAGTATGACCACTACAGTGACATGACGAAAAGGTGCTTTGCTGATCATACGGGAATTGAGGTGGACACGTTCAGAGATACACTCATCCAACTCATGGGTGATGTTAAGGAGTTCATTGAGAAAAGAGCACAGCACAGACATTTGAATGACGACAAAGTGAAGGCAACCTTGGTGCAATCATGTGATGGTATTAATGACTCGGGTAAAACTCTGGATGTTGGGTCAGATGTCACGATGCGCAAAGAATCAGAGACTGATAAGCTTGACACTACCAGCAGTTCAGTGACTCCCGTCACCCATGGCACGGATACAGATTCTAGACCGGTTAATGAACAAATGTCATGTGCTGAGGTACCTATAACTGTTCAACAAAATGTGCTCTCTAATGAACGACAACATACTGATCAAATCAAACTCAATTATGACACACATTTGTTGGAAAAGACTGATAGCAATACCATGTCTAATTCAACAAATATGAGTCATAAAGGGGGTGAAAGTGATCAGGATGCTGAACGTGATAAATTGTTAAGTTCTGTGTTGATGGCTGATGATTTTAAATCAAATGATATGGTTGATAAAGAAACTTTTAATGAACTTTCAAAGAGATTTTTGCAACTTGAAAAACATTGTATTTCACTTGAAATCGCAATGCAACAAAAGGAAGAAAGTCTTCAGATTAACCAACCATGTAAAAATCCGGAACTTCCTGATTTCCGTGAATTCTTTATGATTAATGATTTGAAAGCTCAGCTAGAAACAAAGAACTTGACAATCAAAAACCTGAAAAAACGTATTACTGAGTTGTGTGATATGTGTAATGAAGTTAAGGCTAAACATGACTGTGCTGTTATTGAATTGGAACAAAATGTGGCCAAGTTACTTGTGGAAAATGAGTCTTTGAAAGTGAATTGTAAAAATCTTAACGAGACAATCATAGATATGAGAAATAAGACGTTAAAACAAACAAATTCTTTGATTGCCGAAAATGATGAATTCAAAGCTCAATTTCAGAAAATGGGTTTCACAGTTGCAGCATTAAAAAATGAGCTAAGAAAAGCAACAGGGAATAGTGTGAACACTAAGTTTGCAAAACCATCAATCTTGGGGAAACCGGTTTTACCATCGAATAGAAACCATTCAGTTGTTAGACAACCGTCTGCGTTTAGATATGAACGACCAAAATTTTCAAAAACTCGGTTTGCCTCTCAAGTTGATGCAGAACAAGTTTTGACAAAACCAGTCACTACACATTATTTGCCTAAATGTATTGCTTCTAGTTCTGCTAAGCCTCATCAAGTAGTTACCCCTACAGCCAGCTCCTCTAGGATTAGTTCGAAAACAGTGTTAAAACCTAGCATTAAGGTTCAAAATACTTATGATATAAAGGACTTGTACAAGAACTATGATCTTGAAAAGGCTAGGAAAAGGGCACTACTTCATAAGGATGGTATCTTAGGTTCACAACCGTGTATGATGCCTCCTAAGTTATTGAGGAACTTTGCAAAGGTTCAACCTGCGAAGTCTAGGATTTTTAGTAAGTCACCCACCATGCATGAGAAGCAAAGCAAATCTAAATCTTTTCCTAGGTGGTTACAAACTGCTAAATCAGTAGAGACTAGGAATAACATTAAGTCTTCCACTATACATAAGACACTTAGCAATCCTAGATCTTGCCAAAAGTGGATGCCAACTGGTAGAATTTTTAAGAACGTCGGACTTAAGTGGTTACCTACCGGAAAGTTACTCACTAATGGCAATACCATGGTTGATCGAGAAACCCCTAAGGGTTTGGATACTGTTGTTACTAACCCATATATATGCAATCAAGTTTGTGATGTTAGTGCAGGTAGTCCTTACTCAGTTGCAGATACATCAATCATTCACTACATGAGAAAACTCAAAGTTTGGAGGCCTAAAGCTATCATTTCTCTAGCTGCAAGAGTTTTGGAATGTCGATGTTAATGCATGTGCATTATGATGTCTGAATACATCAGTTCAGGCCTCGTTCTTCAAATACTATGACGTTTGAACACCGCAGTTCAAGCCTCGTTCTTCAATGTCATCATTATGGTGTTTGCTGACAACACTTCAGGCCCCGTTCATCAATGAAAAGAAAGGTGTACGATTCAGTGCGCCTTATCTTCGAAAGAAGAGAAATCTTCTTGGTTTTTGATCATCTTCAACAACATGCTTCATGCTCTCTCCATGTTCGTTCATTCATCAAGTGGATCTACCTTTCTTTGATCGAATTCTTATACACTTGGTCAATCAAAAATTACAACCTCGTTTGCAATTTTTGAGGGGGAGAAGGGTGAATGAAAGACATGATTGATAGTATTTTTCATTCACTTGCTACTCGGGTGAATGAAATACTTGATTGATAGTATTTTTCATTCACTTGCTACTCAATCAAAAATGGCAAACTTCGTACGAAATTTTTGAGCGTATGCTTATTCAATTACTTTGGATGCAATTTTTTATTTTTGTGCTTATTCAATCAAAAATGGTAAACTAAGTGTGAATAAACTACATGATTAAGTGTATTTTTATTCACTTACTACATGATGATTGATGCTTGAAGAATGGTCATTCGACTCTCCTCAGACACCTAATGCTCCATTTACTAAGAATGACTGGATTTATGTTTGATGAATACTTCCAAGCTTCAACGAATGGTGAACATCTAGTTTCTGAAGCTCCTTCTTCGGTTTCTGTTGGCTCTTGGTTCATCTTCTTCCATCTCCATTGAGCTAGATGCACTAGGTTGAAGTATTTCTCAGAAGACTCACGAAACCCAATCTCCAGTTATTCTTCAAGGTGTTGATAATGACTATCATGATAATGAAGCTGCACATGAATAATGATCCATCTTCTGGTATTCCTTTCCCAAAACCGGACTCTGAAGAATCCCCTTCTTCACGGATTGTTGTTCCTTCTAATGTGGACTCTATAAATCAACCACAAGAATGTAAAGAAAATGTCGGCTAAGATTTTGGAAATGGAATGTTAAGTGATCACAAGAGTTTACTTGGTATTGTTTATTTGAGATTGAAGTGAAATTTTACGGGTATGTGTACTTAGTATGTTCGGGATCCTTGTTCGAGCCTTTAATCTCTACATTGACGATGACTTGGGTATCTAGTTATTTTGGTAAATCTTCTCTTCTATTGCCACAAAATAACTATCACATCCAGTGTCACAACTCACACGAAGTTGTCGGTATTCAAGAGGTGATGTACGTCTTATACTCGATGGTTGGATGGTTGAAGAGTATAGAGTACTTAGGGATTCGATGCATGAAGTCTCTACACCGCTCTTTGTCATACAATGGTGCAAGTTTAAGTCACAAAAACGGGGAATTCTACTTCATCTTCAAGTTGGGAATATCGGGTTTACTTCACAAAGTGGTCTTAGCAATAGCCGACTTTTCATAAGGGTTGATAAGATAGTCATAAGAGAGTTTTTCTGTAGCAGTTGATTCTCACAGGATACATTTAAGCATATGTTGTTCTTCTCACAAAATTTCAAGTTGTATGTGCATATAATGTGTGGCTGATTCTGAAGTATCAAAAATAGCAAAGGGGAAGGAGACATACATCGAAATGCACAACGAGTGATGAGCTTTATACTTCTTCCTAACTGAAGTTATCCCGGGAAGTTAAATGTCATAACCGCAGAGAAGATCAGTGTTCTAACTCGTTCTTTTGGTGTATTATTCCACCTACGTGGGGGAATAGATGTAAGAAACAGTTTCTGATGATAAAAGAGGTACAAGTGTGCTAGGTTTTTGAGCTTCATAGAATGAGACTGATTGCATCATTTCAATTACTTGGGGGAAGTGGTCTCTGGATACTTTTGGTACGCATTACTTCAGCCTTTCAGCTGGAAGAAAGATGAGAAGAACTATTCAAGCGTGAGATGATACTTTGCTAAGCTACCAAAGCTTTATAATGAGGAGGCTATAATTCGACGATTTGATGGTGCCTAGTGATTAACTCAGCTGTGAGATTCTAGTGATTTGTTAATTACTTGCGCTTGGTGAATTGTTGTAACTTAAGTCGTTTCAATTAGTCTGATTGTAATTTGACGTTGTGAGTTAATCCTTACGACTTGACTTGTCGCAACTTGACACTTAGTGCAGATTGTGACTTATCCAAGATCTCACTCTAAGTCATAATTGCATATCACATCTTTCGGTTTCTTTTGTTGACTTTAATAAAATCCCGGGAGAGAATCGATCTCTCGGTTTAAGTCACAAGAGTTATAAAACTCCGCTTAAGATTATTTCATGGCATCTACAGCTTCAGGAACCTCAAAAGCTTTGGTGGTGAAGGTTTAAGAGATATTGACTACAGACTTCTTCAACGTACTGAACTACTCTCTAAATTTGGTACTTATGTCAACATCTGCTTAAACTAATCAGAGATGTCTCAGGGCTTGAGAATTTAGTGAATTAGTTTATCGGGACAATTAGATTCGGTAATTACCATTTTGACAGTCAAGATCTGGAATGGTTAAAAGCTAAAGCCGTTATTGAATTCTTCGTTGGTTATGCTTCAGATCTTAGGGATACCGAATCTACAACAGACGAACCCAACAAATCTTGGAAACCGTTCACGTCACATTCTATGAGCTGACTGAGCCAATGGCTTCTGCACACATCAGTGTAGGACCCGCGTCTAAACTTTTGTCCTCTGAACCAACCAGTTCAGGTACAGTATCCCACTCCTGCATGTACCTTATGTACCATCTACCGATAAGGATTTGGAGATCTCGGCTAATCAAATGGTTGATGAATACTTTGAGCCGCCAATTGGTGATATTCCGGTACCACCAGCCATCGCAGCTCATGTTCCATATGATTCAAAATGGTTCATCTTGTCCTGTTTCAATAGCTCAAGATGCTCCATCATCAAGTCATTCATCAATATCATCATACTTTAAATTTCCTTCCGTACATCAAGGTACTGCAGTCGACGAATCGTTTGAAGTAAATCCATCTGCTCCACCTGATGTTGCTCCGTTCAAAGACACATTTGCTCCTGAATCTTCTTCTAAAGCTTCTTCTTCAGGAGATCTTAACACTAGCACATCATTCTCCTACCCACAACCACATGATCTTCACTATAATGGAAATCCTTCTCAACGTGTGTCCACACGATGTGATCTGAACACACATGCCTTGTGGTGCTTTCATAATTCCATACTATCTAAAGTCGAGCCTAAAGATTTTAAGATTGTCTTATCAGACGAATGTTGGTTTAATGCGATACAAGAAGAAAGACATGAATTCTGTCAACTTTAAGTATGAGAATTGGCACCGTCTCCAGACTGTGCAATGATTATAGCTCTTAGATGGATCCTTAAAGTGAAATCTGATGAGCATGATGACGTTCTGAATACAAGGCAAGGGTTGCTGCTAAGGGTTATCATCAAAAGCTCTCCAGTGGTGTGGTGGAACTTCACTTCGCAAGGACAGAGTTTCAGCTGGCAGATTTCTTCACTAAGGCACTTCCTGGAGAACGGTTTCGATTTATTCTCCAGTAACTTGGTTTGGAGAGTCTCATGCCAGTATCACTCAAAAGTCTTCAGGAAGGGAATGAGGAGTGATGAATTCGCTTCAAATATCCTTTTATTTAATGTAAAACCCAGAAAAGAAAAATAAAAAAATATAAAACCTATAAAAATCATTAAAATCATTAAAATCAGAAAAACTCAAAAATACCAAAAATAGTTTGTTTCTTAGGCATGTATTCTGGCATCGTCAGAAGTTCAAAATGTTTTCAAAACATGCCTATATGGCTTGCAGTTATTTTAGACTGTAACCCGCTCGTAAAATTATGGTTTGCTATTACTTCAGATAGCAACCCGATTTTCAAAATCCGTGGAAAACACGTCACCATGTTTTTCACTGTGTGCGGATTATCCGAAAAGTTGTACGCTTCAGTGCAACCTTTCTAGTAAAAGAAGAGAAGTCTTCTTTTCCCAAAATCTCTTTCTTCTAAAATTCTTCAAAAGAGATTTTGTGGTGTACAAGGTGGCCATCGGTCTTAAATTTTCTCGAATACGTTACCGCTCACATTAATGGCTATTAAACGTTAAAATTGAAAATGGGTCATTAATTGAGGGGGAGCTTATTTGCTCAAAATTTCTGTACCTTTAAAAACTTTGTGCACCAGCAGCAGTGAAATTCAAAAAGTGTCTCAAAATCAGTAAACGTTTAATATTCTATCACATTTCTCTCCAAAGTTTCTTCTAAAAGCATTTAAATCAATTAGGATCACAAAATCTCAAAAGATTTGAAATTTTATGATCGGGGGAGAGAATGTGATTTAAATATGAAAACTGATTTAAATGTGATGTTTTTGGAACTTAAAAGGATGTTTTTGGACTTAAGAGAACGCTCCCTTATGTGCTAAAATTTTAAAGATTTTGGATTTTAATCAAAGCACATATTGAGGGGGAGCAAGTGAATAAATGTGATGTTTTTGGACTTAAAAAGATGTTTTTGGACTCAATAGATCGCTCCCGTATGTGCTAAAATTTTAAAGATTTTGGATTTTAATCAAAGCACATATTGAGGGGGAGCAAGTGATTAAAAATGATGAATAAACAATCTCGAATGTAAGCTCACCCGTATGTGCCAAAGTTTTAAAAACTTTCAAATTGAATCAATCAATGTGCACATATTGAGGGGGAGCAAGTGGCTAAGAGTCTTTCGCATGTTTTTACAATAATAAGTAGAAACCTTGAATTGCTTATGACTCAGAATTCGACTCATGAATTGACGAAACATGTAAAGTCGTGAATCGAAAAGACTAGTCCTGGCCGGGTAATAATTTCAAGCTGGTCTAACCAGTGATGTAAACGTGTCTCGAAGAGGACTGGTCCAAGTAGATAGTACCGTTTCGAGAAACTTTTCGTAGATAT
Source organism: Artemisia annua (assembly GCA_014162995.1). Taxonomy (NCBI): domain Eukaryota; kingdom Viridiplantae; phylum Streptophyta; class Magnoliopsida; order Asterales; family Asteraceae; genus Artemisia; species Artemisia annua. Next base: position 166,310 of record LBNU01021105.1, read on the forward strand.
ATACTTTGATGGGTCTAACTTCCTTCTTAAGGAATGTTAACAACTTCAAGTTAGTTATTAGGGCTAGTTATCACCTAAAAGCTGATAATTGATCCCTTTAACTAAGCAACGTAAACGTGTCCCTAGGGTATATGTCTATTAAGAGCCGATCAATTCTAATAAGTGCAACTCACCCCGACATATGCAAATTTCTTTTCTTTACCTATGAGCACATGTTGAGGGGGAGCATTTGAAAAAATGATAAAACTCTCAAAGAGTTAACAAAAGGTGTTTCTTATCATAAACACTTTGAGAGAATTTTCAAAGATTTGGTTATATGGCGAGTGTGGAAAAATACCAAAAGACCGACCACTTTAATTTAATGCATGGAGTTATAAGGATGGTAAGGTTAGGTATATGTTCCCATGATCCACCAGAACCGGAGGGATCTTCCTAGGGGCAATCCAATAGATAGATTATAAGTCCTTAGGAATGATTGAAAAAAGGAGAAAAGTGAGAAAGGGAAGAGTGCCGACTGAGACTGAGCTAGGACTGGAACAAACCCAACAAGGTTCTGGTGATGAAGTCTCGGTAAGCACTGAAGGGGTTGAAGAATTAAAAAGAAATGAAATGAGAAAGGGTGAAAAGAAATAGCCTTCCAATTATTCAACCTTAGGGCAGAAACCGGGTTCAATTCATATGCTACTGATTGTTACCAAGGTAACGTCGGTATTGAAGAAAACACGTCATAAACCCAGTGACGCACTGCACTAAACCTTCCAGCCACTCAAGTTCTCTCAAAAGAGCTTGTTTCATTCTCACGGGGAACCGCTGTAAACTATCGACTTGTCTCTTAGAGCTAGTTGATATTGAAACAGGAGACCCCTCCCTAGTCTCCGCATAGGATAACAAAATTGCACTTATCGAGTCTAGAGCCAAGATATGCATCAAAAGATCTCATAGGAACACTTGATACTTCTACACTGGTGGTTCAACATTAAGGACACCAGTTGTAATATTTTGAGTCCTACGCAGATCTTAGCAATCTGCCAAGAACACTTATGAGGGAATATACTCATGTATTTCCCAATGATTGAGTGGAAACTCCTGCCAGGGTCAACATCAAACAGCCCTGACAGCAGGTCACTTCGGTAATCTCTTGTGGATTATGCTTAGTGTGTTCGGTGGTGTTCCAAAAGGTCTACAGTCGTGGGGTGATCTCCAGCGACTCACCTAATCGTTGGTGTACTTCGGTATGTCAGTGAAAGCCCTTTCGAGGGCATTCGATTAGGAACTGCCTTGGTAAGGATTAGAGAAAGTCTTCACACTATGCTGTTGACGATCTCGAAGTCCAAACTTGTAAGTGCCGGTATGTTTATTACTAACCAAGTTTTATGCAGCTCAACATACCAAACTTACCATGTTCACCACCATCACTCTAGTTCCACATGCTCATACCAACATCTAAAAGGAGACGTCAGAACTGTTCAACCGGGAAGATCTACTCAACAAAGATGTATGGGCATGTTGGAAAGGCGTAATCACACCAAAGACAAAGAAGTTGACGATTGATGCCGATTGCTGAAAAGATGCAGATTCATCATCTCATGCTTACACTTCAACATCATAACTCAAGATATCATGATCAAAGAATGGGCTTCGACTATGCTTCCACAACTCTGATGCAGAAGATCATGATCCAGAAAAGTGTAAGCATGACATCACAAAGACAATCACAACATCACAAAGAGACACATACACTCAAAGATGACTTGAAGCTAATTATTTGGATGAAGAGCGAAGAGCAAAGTCAAAGATCATCATATACATTAAGGAAGTCATCTTGAGTCGTACATCAATGAAGAATCAACAACTACAAGCTACAAAAGCATCTACAAAGATCTCAATACAAGAATTCAAGAATGATTTTCAGGGATGACCTCCCTTAGGGGGAGATTGTTAGGAATACGTTTTTTTGTATGAGAAAGATTCGGTCACCCCCAGATATGATTAAGCATTGTTTAGCTCGTAGTAGTTATATTAGTTAGTAAAACGTAGATTAGTAGTAGATTAGTTTGCGGAAGAATGACGGGTCTTTACCCACTGTATACCTGATCCGCAGCCCAAGTGGCAAAACCCATGTACATATAAATACCCTCTCCATCCTTGGAGAGGGTAAGCCTTCTCATAATCTATTTTCTTTTTTTTGGTTTTCTCTCTAAGGCTTCACTTTTTTCTCTCTCTAACTTTCTCTCTCTACATTTCTTTCTTTCTTTCTCACATGTAACGATCCATACCACAAGTTAGTTTCGTGTTTGTGAACTTATTTAGTATCCTACATATTTAATAGATGGAAATGAGCTAGATCACGAATTTTGACTCTAACTTATAGCTCAGAGAAAGAGCTTTCCAAAAAGTCCGACCACGACTGATTTCGAGGTTGGGAAGTTAGTCTTTTGATTTTTACAAGATAAGGTGTCAAAGCTGTTAAACCGGGACAGAATTTTGGTAAAAGTTTGATAGTGATTTGTCGATGAAAAAGTGATATCTAGGTTAGCTCTTCTGGGAAAGTTGAGTTTTAGGTTATTTTAGACTCCCACGAAAAAGATTCATGATAAAAAGTTGTAGAAGTATTTTTCTTTAATCAAAACTTTTTGGTGTGCGTTCAGATCCGAATCTGGATAGTTGACAAGTTTGATTTTCTTATGGGTATTTGTGTGTGTTATTAGACCATGGCCTTCTGGGATTAACTTGTATGCTTATGAGAGACCATGGTGAATTTTTGGTGTGATTTGTTAAGCTTAAATGGTTATTATTTTACGTGGGTGCATGTAACCCAAAATTCTGTGTTTTCTGAAATTATAAGTGCAAGGGATTTAGTGAGCATTAGTGGTTGATGGTGTTTGGTATGGAGTCTAGGAGATCCATGGTGGGTCATATGAACCTTAGACATCCTTCATATGAGTATTTCATGGGGTATAGCTTTTAGCTTGACCATGTGTAACGTGAGCTTATTTGTGTTGTATAGATTTGTGATTGTTATTTGTTGGAAGCTGCGAAGTTGAGGTGAGTTCATAGTCCCATACTTTTTACTTTGTTTTAAACTTGGGATGGGAATGATGCTTGTCTTAAATGATTTGAGTTACTGTGATTATGTGTGGTCTAAAAGCTTGGACTTATAATGTTATCGTATATATGCTATATGTGATAAATATTATGGTGTGATGGTTATATGTTGTGATTATCGTGGATTATCGGGAATTATCAGGCATGCATATCAGAGACTCAATTGGGAGGATGCTTATCCTGTTGCTCGCGCATGCGACCTAATTGATGTCTATATTGGAGCGGGGGACACGTTCCGTCCCATTGGTTGCCCTTATCTTGTGTGATTACATGTTAGCTTATATGATAACTATAATTATTCGTCCACCTATATTTTATGATCACAGTGAACTGGTTGCCTTGAGAGTGTATGTGTGTCTTAAACCTATGAATCTCACCAACATTATGTTGACGTTTTAAGCATAATTTTCAGGTGAGCATTCTAAGGCCAAAGTTGAGAGCAACAATTAGGCGAGACTTAGTTGCATTATGAAGACTTTATTTTATGTTTGGATTTGACAATATTTAGATTTGTTTGCGATACGATTATGTTTTTCTTTTGGTACTTTCATATCTATTGAAGATACCTTTGGATTTTGGTTTGGTTATGTTATCTTGGGGAATTGTTACAACACTTCGTGTTTGTACCTTGCTCTATTTATGTATATTGTAGTATTTCTCTATTTAGACACCATGTGTTGTGATGATATCCATGAAGTTACACACTCGCGTTTCCGCCTTGACGAGGTGTGACACCATCAATCATGTAATTATTCAACATGTTGACCACATTTTTTCCGAAAGATGTTTACCCATCTAAACACCCTACCAGATAAAACCTGCAGATCAAAGCCTTGACGTTTCGGATCTCTTACTATACAGCAAAATTTTAACAAGGAGGATTTAATTATGTGGTTAACGTGAAGACCTCATGAGCCTCTATAATTCATTATTCTCCGCAATTAAAATATTAATAATTAAAAACTAATAAGAATTGAACAAAATACTAATATATTATCGATTCATAATCTCATCTATAAATACTATGCAAGACGTCTCCTAATCTACACCACAAGTTAGCAACTACTACTTGAGCCTTCTGTCTCAGCTAGTTATAACTTGATTTCCCGTAAGCACTTAACAATGGCTTCTAGGTCTTTGAGAAGAACTACTCTTGTTCTTGCTCTCAACCTCCTCATCTTCACTTTGGTAAGTTCATACCCAACTTCACCAAAGGCCACATGCCCAAAAGATGCTCTTAAGTTGGGTGTGTGTGCCAATGTGCTGAAAGACTTGGTGCATGGTGTCGTTATAGGGAGCCCTCCAAAAATACCTTGTTGCACTCTCATCGAAGGTCTTGTTGATCTCGAGGCAGCAGTCTGCCTTTGCACCGCCATCAAGGCTAATGTGTTGGGTATAAACCTCAATGTGCCAGTTTCCTTGAGCTTGTTGGTTAACTACTGTGGAAAGGAGGTTCCTTCAGGTTTCCAATGTGAATAGAGATCTTTACTCTCTGCAAGTGTGTTACCTTTCCGTTTTAATTTCCTCTTCCCTTTGATTTTGGTGTATGTGTTGCTTAATTCGTCTTGATTTCTCTGTGGAGTTTTCTTCTATAATATTACTTCTTCCAAATAAAAGGCTCACCCCCTTCGTTTGTACCATTATAATTTACTTTTATAACGTTGTAATTTCATATCCGATCACAACTTATGTGACTACGATTAGATAAATACATGTTTTCAGGATAACAGCATCAAATCCATTATGGATAATGATGATGTGGATAAAACCGAAACGTACCAGCTTCCAAGTTAAGGTCCAATGTACGTGTGAGAAATTGAGAATTACTCGTAAGTGCTTAAGGATGCTACCCTCGTTACACAGTTAATTAAACTGAGAAGACCTATTAATTGTAACCTTGTTTAGCATGTATTAGGTGTTTCATTGTTAATCAGTTAGTTAGTCTGTAGTTAAAATTGCGTTATAATCCACCTTCAATAGAGAACTGAACTCCAAAACTAGTGGCAAAGAGAGACCGTCCCAAGGAAAGCTGAGTAATGGTATAAAATCTGCAAGCAAGACATCAGACATAATGAAAACATCCATCATAGTTACAGGCCGGAAAGACTTGATACATTTCACCATTCAAGGCACTTAGGCGCATATTAGCTCAAGCAAGATAAGGGTGCTAGAGATGCTTCCAATATTGTTTATATATTACTTTTCTGTCAAAATGTCACCCTATCCAATTTTACTTCGGAACTGAGGAAAGTGAAAAAATAATCAAGAGGAATAGATGACATTGTGTTAAACCATTGATCAGCTTTTTTTTTTTTTTTTTTTTTTTTTTTTTTTTTTTTTTTTTTTTTTTTTTGAGACGGCATTTAGATTAACACGAGGAGTTAGGATTAAAAAGTAACAAGTGTATTAATTGGATTAAAGATGTAATTGTATGATCTCATTCTAATCTTGTTTCCCTTTCCCTAGCTTTTGGTTAGTTTATATAATATATTCTCGTTCAAAAAACATGATCACATAATCCAATTGATTTATTTATACTAATACTATCAAGCATCAGATATATATTTAACAAGGGATTAAGTCGTAAACAATCCACTAATCAGCCTTTATGCTTGCCAAATTGTACCTTACCTGGAAACAAACGATGCAAGTAATAAAATATATTAATATTGTCTGGGTGGATTCTTTGTTTTGTGTAAGTTTAAGCGTCTATATTTTCTACGGTGGCCTAGTTGTAGGGGCCCCGAAGGTCTTATAAGAGACTCGACTTTCAACCTGCTAAGTAAACATCTTGGGATAGATGGTTAGAAAATACACCGGAAACGGCCACAGGAAAACCTATTAAGCCGCCGTATATCATAGCCAAAAAAACTCTCCCCGGGTAGCCTGAAGAAGGATCTTTCTCCATTTACCCGTTTGTATATGCCTTGTTTTTATAGTTTAATTAGCGTTTTCAGTCATTGTTGTAGCTAGGTTGTATATGATTAAAGCTGTTAAAACCGGTGAACTAACAACATGACACGCTATATACAGTAGTTCATAATTAGTTGAAAGAAAAAGCCAGTTTAAGTTTTCCATGTGTGCAAAGAGCATGTAATTTAATGCAAATGTTTATCTTTTTGCCCAAATAATAAAAGTTGTGCTAGGAGCAATCACATCAATAACACGAGTTAAGTTATAACTCAGTGTCACGTCAACTTTAACACATGAACCTTAACTCAGGAAAAAACACCCACAACAATAACTCAGCTTTAACTCAGCTTTAACTCAACTATTTTTAAATTCAACCCTCAACTAAAACTAATATTTCATTTAATAACTAAAATAAAACACAACTTATATTAATAATTAAAATTTAAACATACATTTAACATAAAATACGATAATTAAACATAAACCTACGATAATTAAACATAAAACTATGAATCAATAAAACGAGTCATCCGACACATAGCCCTCGTGACTCGAAGCACTCGAATCGTCATCACTTGTTAGCACACGGTCTATTACATTTGCTATTCGCCATGCACAACAAGCGTTTCTGCGAGCCTGTTTAGCTCTTAAGTACTCCTCACGAGCTCTTCTCTCACCTTCTTCCTCTGCTTCAGCACGTAACATTTCTTGCATATCTTGCTCATACAGTTCTTCAGCAGTCAACGCACGTGCATTGGGTTGGTTTTGTGGTGGATAGTTTACCGGTGGATTGTAGTGTGGTGGATTGTTTAAAGGTGGAAACAGAACTTTCGGTGGAGTGTTTGGTGGTGGATTGTCATATTGGAAGACGGGAAACAAATCTTGTGGTGGATTGTTGGATTGTTGATTGTCGTATGGGAATAAGGGGAAAAGTTCTTCGGGTGGGGTGTTGTAATCTGAAGCGTTATCAGATGGTCCTTTTCGTAACAAAAACTAGGTAACGGGTAAGTGGGCACAGATGAACTCTGGATGCCTAAAATTTCATGAAATTTACTTGAATTTGCAGCCTACACGTGAGCTAGATATTCGTCTTGAAGATGCAATGAACGTTTTCAAAGAACGCCATGGTGGGCAAGCATTCAAATATTTTCACGTTTGGTTGATTTTGAGAAACAACTTCGCCTGGAACAGACTTATGGATTAATGGCTTTTGTATTCCTGTATCGTGTGTTGGTTTATGTTAAGTATTTCCGTATGGGAGGTTAACGGCTAGTTTATGGTCTTGTATGATGTAGTATGATGTTATGTCAGTTTAAGTTTAAGTTTGAATAAAAGGCTTATCGGCTAGTTTCTCCAATAAAATTATCTAACGGCTAGTTTCTCCAATAAAATTATCTAACGGCTAGTTTCAGTATAAATACCATATTTACTCAACTTCGTATCAACAAACAACTAAAACTAAATTTCAACAAACACTATGGCTAACCAACCATCTGAGGTGCAAAGAACAATCCTTACCCGATTACGCATTGAACAAGAAAATGAACTTAAGTTGATTAACAACTTGTTAGGTGAGATAGCTCGTACTATTCGACAGAGGGAGTCTCGTGCTCCAGAGGTCGAAAGGTTACGTGAGCTGCCTCAAGACCATCCAATAATCAGGGTCGGTCTAGAACCCTTTTAAGAAATGATGAAACAGATTTGCAACTTCAAGTCGCCTTGAAAATGAACAGGGAACAAGTGTTGCAAGTTTGGGAAGAAAAGTCAGCACTCATCTATAATTACAAGTCTATATAAATTGTATCGTTATTTTACGTTTCGTATGTTTTCACTTTCGTGTATTGTATTTGAAATTTAATGAATCGTATCGTTATTTTACTATACCGTTTAATAAGGGGGTGTTTTGTAATTTTCAATATCTTTATTTCAAAATATATAAAAGTTCACAGGGGTGAAAAGTGTCAAAAAAAATTTTTAACAAAACAAGTCTTAACGTGACGTTAAGGGGTTAACGCCTCACGTTAACGCACCGTTAACGCCACATGCTGCAACAATTAACGCACCTTAACGTGCGTTATTCAGGCCTTAACGCGACCCCAAGCGTTACCAATGCGCACTTGCTCTAAGCTAAAGGTACGCGAACCAACCAACCCCCCCCCCCCCGGCGGCAGACTCAAAATTTTATCCCCTCTTGCGGCACAGCAAATCAAGGATACCCTAATTAACTAAACTCGGAAATATATATGAAAATATAATTATATTGAAACTCGGAATTTGTTCATACCTTGAATTAAACATATTCTCTCAAAGGTCTGTGATTGTATTCAACCTATGGATGGTATAAATTATTTTCCATGCTAATAATTTATTGTTGCATGTTTACAAAATAGTTGCTGTACAAGATGCTTACAGAAATCACGTTTTGCAGGTTCGTGTTTTGAATCGATTCATATAGTTTCCCTCTTATGCATGAGTATAATAATTAAAAAGCTAATCAACTTGTTCTAATAATCTAAAAGCATGATACATGCCAAGAAGACATCAAAACTAAAAACGTGCGAAGCCCACCTGATCGAATACTAAATAAATCTTTTTTCTTCACGGGTCTGATTTAGGAAGCATTAGCTGTTAAAATACATTATAAGCCACCATTATTTAAGAATAACTGATAATGGATACGTACATTTCTGACCTAATGACAAATACCATGCATTAGTGAAATATATTTTAATATTCAGAAAATTTCTTAGGTGTAATATATCTTCATGCATCATATAAACGATAAATAATTAAACTAGGCTAGGTGTTTTTCCCTGTATAAGTGTTTACAGAAGATAATTTTAGGTTATCAAATTAAAACACTTTTCATGGCAATTGAGTTAGTTTAAAAAAGTTCATTAAATGACAGTTTGTAAGTGCGCTTCTAAAGACAGATTTACACAAGATAAACTTTCAACGTTTAATTCTTGTTTAGATATATCAAAAGATTTACAGGGATTGTTTGCCTAATACAATCCTAGTTGAATGGCAATTTGAGTGTTTTAATGTTTGAGAGTGAACATGGTGAACCCTTTTTCAGCTACCTAAATTCAAATGAGAGAATGTGTATATTGCAAAAGATAGTATTTAGTGCACTACAAACATTCTTATATATAGACAGGTAATTAAGGCTTCCTAAAAATTAATTTTCACATATATAGCCATTGTTAGAGGAATATTATCATGTCAACGTAAAGACCCCAGCGGGTTATCATTTGAAATCCCAAAAGTACTTAAAATTGGCATCAAGCTAAGTCTTTCAAAACAACTTCAGTATCCTCACTCTCAACCTACTCTTCTTCACTTTGGTAAGTTCGACTTCAATTTCACCAAAGACCACCTGCCCTAAAGACGCTCTTAAGTTAGGAGTGTGTGCCAATTTGCTAAATGACTTGGTGCACAGCGTTGTTGTAGGGACTAGTTATTGACAAGGCAGCAGTCTGCCTTTGCACTTTTGCAGTGCCATTAAAGCTAATGTCTTGAGTATTTCCCTCGATGGTGCTCTGAGCTTCTTGGTTAACTACTGTGGAAAGGAGGTTCCATCGGGTTTCCATTGCAGATAGAATCCTGTGTTTCTGCAATTGTATTTTCTTCTCGTTTCTTATGTCCTGTTTCAATTTGGTTTGGGATCATGTCTTTTTGCAATATATGAATTGTAACTTTCCGTGTTAATCATTGTATGTTTACTTCCTACCCTTTCATTTTAAATGACTTGAATAGTACTCAAGTCCTTGGCGAATCAAATCCCTTGTTTAACATAATGTCATGCGTTATTAAAGTTAAGTAGGATTGCATATAATCCAAATTCACATTCTCAGGTAAGTTGGGTTCAATTCCATCCTTGTCCCATTCTTTTGTCTCTTTATTCGCGTATATAATGTGAACGGTATTGAGCTTTTAAGTTAAAATCAAATGTCTGAATGTGTGGCCTTTTTATCTTAAGCTAAACACTTAACTGGACCAAAATCACCAAAGGCTTGCGTTTATGTCTGAGCTGCATATCCTTGAGCTAATTATATCAAGTGATTAGCTTGTTTATAAGTGCAAACATATGAATGGTAACCAGTTTTCATCCTTGCTTACTTTAAATTATTCTTATTCAAGGACCAAAACCTCCCAGTGACCCAGGTATGAACAGTGATCGACAACGTATTCTTACTCTTATTGTCACCCCTATAGATGATCTCAGTATTAGTAAAAATGGAGTTCCTTGTTCATACCTACTCAATCACTGAATGAATTTGTTCACGTCGTTATAGCCTATTAGTATGGAACTCACCTAAGACATTTTGCCCCAACTTCATTAAGAAACTTTGTCGACCTTGAGGCAGCAGCCTGCCTGTGCACTGTCATCAAAGCTGATGTCTTGGCTATCAAAGTATCAAGTATAAATTATAAACCTCAAATATCCCTATCATTGAGCTAGTTGCATAACTACTATGGATACTGGAAAGAATGTCAGCCCCCAAATGGGGAACAAAAGAATTTCACCAAAATTTGCTGATGCCATTTTTGGTGGCTGTCAGTGAAAATATAAACAGAGAAGGCTCGCAGGGTCTAAAGTGTTTGAATTCTACTCTGTCAAACAGATGCTAATCTGCCTATTATCAACATGGATGCATACTGAGATAAGTGGGTGGCAATTACTCAACACTCAACAGGCATGAAAGATGAAGAAAACTACTGTGACAAAGACACAGATAATTACTCAGATACATCCATCAATCCACCCACATAAAATTGGGCTGAAGTTACTCCATCATAGATGACAGAGTCAGACCAGACAACCCAACCCAACCCAGCTCAGCCCGTGCCCCCTTTATCCAATTTTTCAAACTAAACTTCTCATACTAACACAGACCCATTTTGACATGCTACCCTACGTCCCTACCCAACCCAACCCAATCCGCCTCTACTTCCAATGTGCATAAAATTCTTCTGTTTCTTGATGTTCATTTCTTTGGTGTGTTGGGGATTGTTTTGGAGTTGGGTATTGTTAAGTCTGTATTGATAAGACAAGTTCAGATGAGTCTAACTCCTATCTCGGGATACTCAGTAATAACATAAATAAATAAAAGCTAGAAAGACACTTCTTGGCTAGAAAACATTCAGTTCAAATCCAGGATGTGTATCCTGATGTTTTGGCAACTCCATCATAGATAATAGAATCATCAAAGACATGAATTTTTCAAACTCAACATGTAAGACAGTGTAGACCCCTGCGCGTGCACTATCATCAAAACTGATGCGTTGACTATTAACCGCAAAAACCTCTTATCATTGAGCTAGCTGCTTAACTAATGAGAACTAATACACTGCTTTTGGATAACATCACCCACAATAAGTAAATTGTTCCATACAGTATTATACCGATTCAGATTGCACTACATNATACATCCATCAATCCACCCACATAAAATTGGGCTGAAGTTACTCCATCATAGATGACAGAGTCAGACCAGACCAACCCAACCCAGCCCAGCCCGTGCCCCCTTTATCCAATTTTTTAAACTAAACTTCTCATACTAACCCAGACCCATTTTGACATGCTACCCTACCCAACCCGCCTCTACTTCCAATGTGCATAAAATTCTTCTGTTTCTTGATGTTCATTTCTTTGGTGTGTTGGGGATTGTTTTGGAGTTGTGTATTGTTAAGTCTGTATTGATAAGACAAGTTCAAATGAGTCTAACTCCTATCTCGGATACTCAGTAATAACATAAATAAATAAAAGCTAGAAAGACACTTCTTGGCTAGAAAACATTCAGTTCAAATCCAGGATGTGTATCCTGATGTTTTGGCAACTCCATCATAGATAATAGAATCATCAAAGACATGAATTTTTCAAACTCAACATGTAAGACAGTGTAGACCCCTGCGCGTGCACTATCATCAAAACTGATGCGTTGACTATTAACCGCAAAAACCTCTTATCATTGAGCTAGTTGCTTAACTAATGAGAACTAATACACTGCTTTTGGATAACATCACCCACAATAAGTAAATTCTTCCATACAGTATTATAACGATTCAGATTGCACTACATACATGCAGTTTATCTAGTAAGTTTCTAATTCAGCCCAAAACTACATAAACCCTGAACATTATTTATTAATATAAGATGCGAGATTTGCAAAACTAGATTAAAAGATAATATAACAAACTTTATCATTACAAAATGGTTAAAGTTACAAATGGTCTCAGCTGCTTGCTCAAAGGTCAAGATGATACATTATTCATTGCTAGTTTCAACACCAGGTGCAAACAAATAAACAGGTGAGGTACAAAGAAGGTACGCATGATGTACCAGATTATAGGCGTTTGGTAGCAACCACTATCCTAGGGCTCTCCACCAAGCTCCACTCGGAGGTTGTCGTATGGATATACCTTTGGCACCTGTCCATACAAATATAAAAAAGCATTATTTGATGTCAAATGGTCTAAATTACAACAATATGAATGTCAGGTTAGAAATTGACATTTTGGGTTAAAGTCTACTTGTTTAGGATGAAACAAATATAGAAAGTGATCATCATTGAGATAGATGAAACGAATAAAATATTTAACGTTTTTAATCAAGCACGGAGCAAGAATTATAATGCATATACAGATGTATCTTGATCTTGCATAGTAGTAGAGCTAGCGAAATCAACTGACTGCCAACCCAATCACATGCCAGAGGGACTAACAAGACATTGCATGCAGTCATATAATCTTGGCCTCGCAAAATACACTTTATATGTAAAGGGAGTGATCCACTATACTCAATTCCATAAACCCGTAAGTAACTAGGAGTACTATCTTAGTCTGCAAAAACTATTACAGTATTTGTTGATATTCAAAGTGGGGCTCAATCCTTGGAACATTTCCATTTTTAGAAGCTTCGGGTTAATCACTACGTTTTATACTGTTTGGTCATTTATCATAACATCTTCACATTTACCTTAAACATGTTCTAAGCCAACCACCAAAAATTACTATCAAACCAACCATTTATCTTTTATATAAGAAAGGAATTACATCATTTCGGAGTTTTTTTGACAAAACGATCTTAGTGGAAAAAAAATTAGGCCAATAGGAAAGCTCGATTTTGACACATAGGCAAAATCGAGCAATATGATTGGCCAATAAAAAGTCAAAATTGAATTTATTTTGGTCAAACTTTAATAAATTTGGTAGAGAATTTGATTAAGGAAATAAACACATAAAAATATAGGTGTCAAATTTATGAAAATTAAAACTTTAAAAAAAGAGGAGGTAATTAATAAAACATTAGTGATTGAATTTTAAATATATTATATGGAGTTAAGTGTAAAATTATAAATCTCAATGTTTTTTGATAACTTTAGATAATAAACAAATAAACCCTTACACTTTATAATATGAACTTTGTTTACAATTACATGAGTATTAGTATTGGTTTGAGACTTCCATCTATTCAACTTACAAAATTTTATAAATGTACGAATTAGTTTTAATATACGTTAAATACTTTTAAAATAAATATTAGTTTTAAACTTTCATCTATTAAAATATCTTTTTACTATGTACGTTAAATATAAATAAGAACTCATGTTATCCTATTTAAAAGTTTAATCTATACGTACACGGGTTTGAATATTAAATACAGTTAAATTATTATTAACGGTAATAAAAATATCAAACGGTAAGTATGAGTTACTATGATATGAAAATAAATATACGCGATTGTACTTATAACGACTCATGTAATTATTATTTAAAGTTTATATACGGATATCCGGAAAAACTTTTTAAAAAACTTTACGGAGTATATTTTAACTTCATCAACGCTCATTATGTGCTACTAAACTCGCACATTTTATACAACATGATATCAATAGTTAAAGTTAAACAACATCAACCATAACATTAACATCTATGTCAGCTAAAAAAAGTTAAATCTTTCATCAAATAAAATTTTTACAAAATATTAATTGATATTAATACATAATGAAAAACTCATGAATACTTATATCACAATTTTAACGGTTAAATTCTTATATGTCCATATAGTAAGCAAAAACTTTAAAATAAATTTGATTTATGTGTAAACCCATGTGATCGAAGAACCTTTGACCCAATAACATTATAAGGAGACACGCTCAAGAATCCAATACAAGGTCGATGCCACGGTTATATTTACAATTTCTGCTAACTATTTTTCTTACTTTCACACATGTTGATGCTCTAACTTTTTAAAATATACATAAGATTTTCTGTTTTTAAACGATAATAATACTATATAATTAAATTTTTATGGAAAAACCCGTGCGTGCACGGGTATTATAACTAGTGTTTATAAATAAGTAAAAACTGATGGTTGTTAGCACAATCTTTCTCTTCAAGGCAAATTATAAATATAAGATAAAGCTGAAATATAAATGTAAGTTTGAGGTTAACATTGGTAGCTGCGTACATTTACTCCTTACTCGCAGAATGGTTTGCAGTAATTCTGAAAATCAATTTTAAAGCAACATCCAGGTTTGTGTATGGTGAAACCATCAAGCAAGACTGGTAAATATGCTATGTGGTATAATCACTCTTTCGATGTTTTTTTATAAAGAATTCTGACATTGTTTTAATTTGTGTGGGGAATAGACAGTGAGGGGAAAGTGCTTCGAAAAGTGCATCACAAAACCAGGAAGCAGTTTGAGTGGGGGAGAAAGTAGTTGCATCTCGAGGTGTGTGGATCGCTATATAGAAGCTACTCAAATCAATACCAAATCCCTTTTCAACACACAACGATAAAAAGTTTGACAACAAAGCTTCTCTTTAAAAAGGAAAGGTTCATGTTTGCTGGAGAGGCTAGCGACATGCATCAGTTCTCAAAGCCTACCCTTGATGGTCATCTAAATTACATATAATGGAGGAAGGTCATTCCGTCCATTAAATGTACCAAGACATTCTTAAAAAACATTTTAAGCATTACAACCAATTAAGCATATGTTACAACCATTACACCTACTTAGATTTTAAGCAATTACACCTACTTAAGCAAAATGTATAACTAATTATGCACCAAGACATAAATATATTGACTGTACAACACCTGCAATTAATATAATCCATAAAACACCCCTTCAATTAAAAATACAATACAAACCAAACAAAGTACTACGCACACACAAAACTATCTGTAGAATGAGATAATCACACAAACATTGATTTTTCACACAGATTTAGTGATCCAACGGAAAAGGAAAATGTTATAGCTTCCCAACATTTTGTCCTAATTATCCCTAACTCTAAGATGGTGACACATTTTTTAGATTGATGGTGTGGATGAAAAGTGAAAGTGAGTGGATTCCACATGTCAATAGATTGTGTGGTTAGGAAGATAAGTAGGAGGATAAATTAGGAAATGTATAGCAATGCTCAACCGAAAAACATATATATAAAAAAGTATATCTGTACAGAAAATTTATAAAAAAACAATAGATATAAGATGTAGATGATTGGGTGGATCAGACAAATCGTATGAGGAAGTGGTTAAAAAAAGATCGATGTTAATGAAGAGAGGGGGGCAGATGGAGGATTTGATCAGTGGTATCAACGGCAGATGATAATCAGTGGTGGAGTGAAGCGGCAGTGTGGTTGAGGATTTGGGTTTGATTAACTTAGAGAAAATTAAGTTGTTTGTCAAATAAAACTTGGGATTGTAAGCTATAATGGACCCTCGTTTTAAACAAAAAGATGAAAACTACTTATATAAATACTCACAAATCCAAACGTTTACTTCTACCTTAGACCTTGACAAAGTTTATTTTCAGTAAATTATGTTCTATTGATATAACTTAATTATCAATACTAAATATAAAACACGATTGCAGTGCTTTATATAAAAAAATCTATTTAGTGATTCGAACGTATAAATTTTTATACCGTAAAATATGTAATAAATTTATCACACCGCCTCCTAAAGTTATTGAAAAATAAGATTTCCACCTTCCAGAAAGTTACTATCACAGAAAATGTAATATCAAAAACAGAGCCCTCCTATGCCTGCTGTTGAGTGTGTCTAATGTTGCCAATAGAACCATAGGTTAACAGACTTGGACAAATTAAGCTCCTCAGCTTAAGTTCACATGCATGTAGTGTAACAATTATACATACATGAAACCAAAGCATGTGTCTTTCCCACTCTACAGTAGAAAGTAACCCATGTAGATAAAGAAGAAGAAAAACAGTACGTGCAGCACAAAGATTTGCATAGTCAAAGGTAACATTTATCCCAAATTAATTGCAAAATTTCCACATTCTGTAAATTGAATGTTAAAAAAAAGTATGAGATCCAAAATGACAGCTGAGATTCGGTCGACTGTTGTATCTACAGAACATGCCCATATATGACACAATCACATCTGCAATACTCTCTCGTACTGTATCATTTACATAGGTGCTTGCAGATATATACAATTCATAACATGATAAACATATAATAACAGTAAGAAACTCAGATAATGCAGAATTGAATATTGTCTAAAAATCACACAAAAACCTATAAAGATCCATCATGGTATATCTTTAGATACACTTTGTTTTTCTTGAAGGGGCAAACTTCTCGAGAAACTAGAGAGGTTCTTTTCCCGTCTATAAAGTTAGAGATCATAGATATTTTTGTTGCCTTAGACTTAAAACAAAATGAAAAATAGTTGCTCGCAAGTCACAAAGTCATTAGCTATTATCCTAAAACTTACATCAGTTCATCCTAAATGGCTTAAAAGGAATATAAACACATTATCAGCATCAGGCAGTACATAAGAAGGCAGGAAAAGCTCATAAGCACAAACGCCGCAAAACTATATAGCCTCGAAAATCTATAAAATATAATCCTACCAGCAAAAGCAGGCACTATTATTATATAATACATTCATATATTGCCAAGGAATACTTTGTTAAGCGTTATCAGCACTGTGTGCAACAGTCAATATTTTGATCGATGTAGGATATACTTAACATCATGGCCAGAACCGGAAACTCCTAAACTGCGTACACACCCTTAGAGCCTGCTCCACATAAACAAACTTCGGCTGAAAAATTCATATGAAACCCATACGCAACTTAACATTCACAACTTCATCCTACTCAAGTCATTTCACAACGTTTGAACTTCTAGCACGAAATTCAGCCTTTAACTATCATTCTTCATTGACATATTTAATGGACTTCCCCCTACCACATAAATTAACAAAAAATAGCTATCAGAATCATATGACTTACAAATGGTATCTTAGAAGCTTTGTCGTTCAAAGTAGCCATCAATCCAAGAGTTGCAAAAAATCCCAATCCACCACATAACCAACCAAGCGCTTCATACTGAAAGCACACACAAACACCAGAATTAATTAAAATATCCCCACACAAAAACCATATTGTAAAACAGTAAAAGAAAAAGCAAAGTGTTACCTTTCCAACAGTATCGGCTATACGATCAATACACGGTTCAGGAAATGAAGTTCCATTGTCCCATACCAACTCATCGTTCACAGGAAGCTGAATCACACATATTAAACTGTCATCTATTTATATGTTCTAACAACAACAATCAATACTTCACAATCGAAACTGAATCAACTGTTTATATCACCTCATACGTTTATGTTACTAATTATGAATACACGTGCCAGTTACAGGAAGGTGAAAAGCACACAAATTAAAATATGTATGCAGGCATTTAGGATTGCTAATTTTTTCTGCCTTTTCTCGGCAAATTTTGGTGATCTTTAATAAGCAGGTTTAGACATGCTTATTTCAAACATATTTAGGGGGTGTCTGACATTGATTATTTTTAAGCAAAATCAGTTTTATGTTATCCAAATTAGTTACTTGAAAGTATATAATCAAGTTGAAATTAAGGGGGTGTTTGTTTAAGCTTATATAGCGGGCTTATGGCTTATTTGGTTTTGGGCTTATGTTTCATAAGCTCACATTTTGTGGCTTATTTTAAAACTTTTCAGCTTATATAAGCTTATTATGACATAATAAGCTAACATAACCCCTATTGTCAAAAAAATAAGCAACAAAAAGTGAGCTTACGAAACATAAGTCGAAAACCAAATAAGCCATAAGGCCGCTAAATAAGGTTAAACAAACACCCACTAAAAGTACTTTTTTACAAACATATTTTCCTATAAATCACTAAACCTTAAAGTGATATTTCCAAAAGCACTTATTTATAAATTATAAGCAATCCCAAACACCCCCAAAATGTAAATAAAACTAAAGTTAGTTTTTTACCCTCATTTCTTACCTAAACCCCAATTAAAAAAATGTTTTTTTTACCTGGGGGCTTAAAGGAGATAACAGCTACTTATAAATCTAAAGTTAAAACATTGTGAAGATATAAAAAATAAGTAAGACTTACGGGCTTATCGGGAACGATGTGTTTGCCGACAGGCATGCCCATACCGGAACGGAGACGAAGGGAGGAGGTGACTGAGCGGCGAACGACGCCGTTTTCGCCCATGATCTGAGATGCCAATCTTCCGGCCATTCTTTCCGATCAAATCGTTAGAGATGAAATGAAATGAAATGCGACTGGAGCACGAGGTGTTTTGGAGATCGGGTCGTCAAATTTGGGGCTTGTTGGTAGGTACTGGGCTTAAAGCCTAGCCCAGTATATGTTCGAGCCCATGGCTTAAAGCAGCAGGAATTTAGCTAGTGTTCTTCAGTTCGAGTTATTCGGTTAATTCGGTTCGGTTAATTCGGTTAAAAGTTTTTTTAGGTTCAAACCGTGAACCAAACCAAACCGAATTCAAATTCGGTTCTCGTTTCGGTTTGGTTGAATTCTAGTTCGGATTGGTTCGGTTCGGTTTTCGGTTTAATCCGAATTACACACTTTATTTAAAAAAGAGTTAATTGCATAAATCGTCCCTGAACTTTGGCCAGATTGCATGTTTAGTCCCAACCATTTCGAAAGTGCAGAAACCGTCCCTATGGGAAACCTTTGAGCAAATTTTAGTCCTTCGTTTTAACCGGCGTTAAGTGGATTTCGTTAGAATTTACACGTTAGCCCCTTTGGCTCGCTACAGTTGCAGCATCCATCCTTTAACTAACGTCCATTTATAATTTAAAATTTTTGATTTATTTAAAGTTTTTTTTATTTTTATAAATATGTTTTTATAAACACATACATGTATAATATACGTTTTATACTTTCTTTCTTTTTTGAACGAACATTTTTATATATGTTTCTAAATACTTTTTATATACATTTTTAAACACTTTTTACATACGTTATTACAAAAACGTTCTTATATACTTATTTATACGTTTTTATATACACTTTTGTATACATTTTTATATATGTTTTTATATACGTTGTTATATAAGTTATTACAAAAACGTTCTTATATACGTTTTTATACATTTTTATATACGTTATTATAAAAAAGTTATTATCATACGTTGTTATATAAGTCATTACAAAAACGTTCTTATATACGTTTTTATACATTTTTTATATACGTTATTATATAAAAGTTATTATCATACGTTTTTCAACACGTTATTATATAATTTTTTTATACGTTTTTATGTAAGTTTTTGTATACTTTTTGTATATGTTATTATAGTCGTTTATGTATACGTTTTTATATATGTTTTTAAATATGTTACTATATACTTTTTGTACGATATTATACAAGTTTTGTATACGTTATTATATACATTTTTGTATACGTTTTTATATATTTTTTATATATGTTTTTATATACGTTACTACAAAAATGTTCTTATACACACTTTTATATACGTTTTTATACAAGTTATTATATACTTTTTATATACGTTTTTGTATACGTTATTATAGATGTTTTTTTATACATTTTTAAATACGTTACTATATACTTTTTATACGTTTTTATACAAGTTTTGTATACGTTTTTTATATGTTATTATATACCTTTTTGTATACGTTTTTATATACATTTTTATATACTTTTTAAATGTGTTTTTATATACGTTATTACAAAAACTTTCTTATATATGTTATTATATACCTTTTTGTATATATTGTAAAAAGTATACAAAACGTGTATAAAAACTATATAAAAACGTATTTAAAAACGTTTATAGAAACGTATACAAAAACTTATAGAAAAATGTATAAAAAAAAAGTATATAATAACGTGTATAAAAGCGTATGATAAGAATGTTTTTGTAATAACATATATAAAAAATGTTTAAAACTTATATAAGAATGTTTTTGTAATAACGTATATAAAAACGTATACAAGAGCGTATATAAAAATATATAAATACGTATATAAGAATGTTTTTATAATAACGTATATAAAAACAAGTATTTAAAAACATATATAAAAATGTATTTAAAAACATACATAAAAACGTATGCAAAAACTTATATAAAAACGTATAAAAAAGAAGTATATAATAACGTGTATAAAGACGTATGATAAGAATGTTTTTGTAATAACGTATATAAAAAATGTATAAAAACGTATATAAGAATGTTTTTTTAATAACGTACATAACAACGTATACAAATGCGTATATAAAGACGTTTAAATAAGTATATAAGAACGTTTTTGTAATAACGTATATAAAAAACGTATATAAAAAGTATATAAAAACATATTTAAAAACGTGTATAAAAGAGTACAAAAACGTGTATGTTTTTATAAAAACATATTATAAAAATCAAAAAACTTTAAAGAAATCAATATTTTAAAATTATAAACGGCCGTTAGTTAAAGGATGGATGCTGCAATTGTTGCGAGCCAAAGGGGCTAACGTGTAAATTCTAACGAAATCCACTTAACGCCGGTTAAAACTAGGGACCAAATTTTGCTCAAAGGTTTCCCACAGGGACGGTTTCTGCACTTTCGAAATGGTTGGGACGAAACTTGCAATCTGGTCAAAGTTCAGGGACGATTTTTGCAATTAACTCTTTAAAAAAAAGAAAAATATACAAATATATTTAGCCGAAAAAGTTATTTCAAACATAAAAAGTATTTTTTAATATTAAGAAAAAATTTTATTGTTATTTATATATATATAAATAAAAGTATAAATATAAATATAACATTTTATTGATCTTTTTATATATATAAATATATAAGTTTATATTAATTCGGTTTTCGGTTCGGTTTTCGGTTTTGATTACCAAAACCATAACCAAACCGAGAACCGAATTAAAAGTTCAGTTTGGTTCGGTTTTGGCAAATTCGGTTCGGTAATTAGTTCGGTTTGATTATTTTCGGTTCGGTTCGGTTTCGGTTTTTGGTTTATTCGAATTTTTCGGTTTTTCTGCTCACCCCTAAATTTAGCTGTAGCAATTTTAATTTATAAAAGTAGTTGGTAGAGTAGTTGTAGCTGTAATTTTAATTTGTAAAATGACGTAATGCTTTATGTTAAATGTTAAATACTTATTCAAATAGTATTGAGAAACTAGCATTTTTATAATTCTATAAATGCTATATGCTTTCTTCCAAACGAGCTTTGTAATAATAACGTTAAATGTTAAATGTTAATTGTTCTAAAATGCTTTCAAAAGATTTCTACCAAACACACACCATTATTTGTTTCAACTTTATTTCAAACTTACAAAATGAATTATTTCATTCTTATGACAAAAATGTTTTTGAGCCCGCCGCAATACACGAGTAAGCCTATCTTGTTTATCATGAATGTGATATTAGAAATGGATTAACTCAAGTGTAGGCCTTTTAGACTTAAGCTGGAATTATTTCATGTATGTATAATTAACTCAAGTGTAGGCCTTTTGGACTTAAGATACAAACTAATTCGTCACTAGACGTCCATAAAATTTTGCTTATTACTGCTAACTTTCGTTAAGGAATTCTTGATATCCTCATGAAGCAAATAGCGCCATAAGATTGTGTCTAGAGTCCTTGTTTGGTTAGTCACTAAATAAGTAAAAACTAAAACGTAACCTCACTTTTTAGAGCATCCACTATAATTGTTATAAAAAGAAATTTGCTACACCCACATAAAAGTATCCACAAAAACAATCCACTCGCTGAGGTGTCAACGGTGATTGGTTTTTTGTGTGATCCACATCCCACAAAAACCAATCACCCGCTGACACCTCAGCGAGTGGGTTGTTTTTAGATACTTTTATGTAGATGTATCATTGCTCGAAAAAAGTCAAAAAATCTTTTTGAAAAGGTCTAAATTAAGTTATAATTTTTTTAAATGTTAGTTGTATTATATGATACGAAAAACTTTATAAATAAGTTTATCAATAGTAGAAATAGGTCTATAATATGGAAAAGTTTATAACTTAATGATGTACTAATTGTATAAACCTTTTTATATGTTTATCATAGCAGATTCCTTTAATCACACTCGTTTTAGTAAATCAATTAAATTGTGTATGATACTATACTCCTTCTGTTCCAAATTAATAGTTCACATTTTCTTTCTGTAACGTTCGAATATAATTGTCCACTGTTAAATACAAATAGGGATTACTTTTTTATTTTTTTATTTTATTTTTTTTTTACGTAAGGGAAATTTGATTGAGTTTAATATATTATGCTTGCATAAAATTATTATTATAAACTTTAAAGAATACATTAATTAATAAATTAATGGTAAAACCGTTATTCTGCAAAACATAAAAGAGAGAAAACAATAATAATTATACATTTTCTTTAACAATGTGTTCTTTTATCCCATGACAATAATTTTGAGACATAAAGAGTAAGATAGTATGGTGCAAATCACTAACAACATGTTATTGGTAAAAATTTTTCCCAATGGCATGCCATAGTCCACTGCCTCTACCATGCCGTTTGTCCCTTACCATTTGATTCACATCTCAATGTTGGTCTTTTTTTTAGTAAGTGTAGTATTTTTTGTGATATGCTATGGAACCCACATGCATCAATACTAGTTATTGTTGAGGAAGTGTTTTATTTATTTTGGTGTTCTTAGGTGTGTGTTGATGTGCCACACAAATATTAGTTATATATTAGTGCCATATTTCACCTAACTTTCATACAATGATGTGATGATCGCTGTGACACCCCCAAAATTACAACGCGGTGGAATACTACTTTGGGTGTCACTTCATAGTTCATTCACACAAGTTACACGAAACGACCTCAAAAGAGACGTTTAATAAAATGTCACATTCGATTTGATAAATCAGAGTACAAAGGTCCCAACAATTTCTATTTAAAACTTAAGTTACAGGAGTTAAAACATGACTCATATGTATATTATAAAGATAAAAAGTTATCGAATGTGTAGAAAACAAGTCCTTCAATATTTGATATCCACGCGACTCCGATTGCTCCCAATGCTCAGCTAGCAAAATAATACCTGAGAAAATACATGCTAAAAGGTCAACATAAAGTTGAGTGAATTCATAGAGTTTAATAATTAATAAGTTGAAAACAAGCATTATTTATCAATTGACATGTAACGAATACAAGTCGGGAAATAAGAATTATAACATCAAGCTCATGACACCGAACCTTAACGAAATTTAATAATGCCCATGAAGGTAATCTTTGCCATTTACCTTAGATTCTCAATATTATGTGCCCGTTTGATCTACCGATATCAAGTGAGCGCTACTCACCCGGACATGTTTGTTAAACCCAATATGCATATTCATAATATTAGCGTTTACTCAGCACGTAATTAACGGTCCATGAAATTAGGGACTTTTAGGGCAAGAAGTACTCGATGTCTATAATTCATGTAATCGGGTCAAGCATACCAAAAACTACTTGTATGCAGTTTGTAAAACTAGCATGTATCTCCCTCGCGAGGTTTATAAAAACATTTAAGTAAGTAAAGGCGATGCTATGAACTCACCGTGAGCAAAGGAACAAGCAAGATAAGAAAAAGCCACGAAGTTCTACGAGCAACCTAAATAGATATACGCTTGTCTTAGGTTTTGAAAATAAACATTGATGCAATATGGTTATATATTATATAAATTATGATCTTAATTATGCTTGGTACATATTTCTATATACTTAACAAGTTCTAATTTTCCATTTAAAATGGTCTTTAAGTATGACATTTACATTTCTTACAAAAATTCAAGTGTTAAGTCTAAGGTTCCATTTTTATAAAGTGTAAACCCTTTTTATACTTTTTATCTTAAAGCTGATTGAAATTTTATAACTTGTTCACTTTTAAAAATCCGTTACTTGCAAACCGTAAGTCGAAAAATTAAGTTCTTTATATCCCCGGAAAGGTACTCATCTGTACTAACTATTTTTGTGGGTCCCACTAAGTCAAACATTACCTAACAGTAGTAAAATTACTAGTTTATCATAACTACTCAGTTCTGAAAATATTAACATCACAACAGTCCCGTGAAAGTCGCGATATCTAGAGTTCTACAAGTCCCATTAATTCCCCGTTTGCCCTTGATCAAACCTGTCCTTGGCATGACTAGTCCATGAGTGATTTTCTAGTGATCTAGCTTATGTACCAAGCCTAACCAAGCATGATAACTCATATAATATACAAATATATCAAATAATATTACATTTACAGTAGTGAAAGCAAAAATAAAATGAAAAAGGAATGGAGAGTTTTCTTACAAAAGTGAAGAACAAGATGATACAACAACAAGAACACTAAACCTAGTTTAACCCAATCAACACTTGCACCTTTTCTTTACCCCATATCAACCCAAATTTTAATCACCAAAACCCTTGTAAATACTTGAAATTTCACAGCCCTTAAACCCTTGAAAACTCTTGGAAAAATCACCAACAAAACCCTCTTGCATGTGACCAAAAATCAAACAGAATGATGAGATCTACTTACTAGAAGTGAAAATCAATGAAACCTTTTCTAGGGCTTGGATAGAAATGACCCAAATGACACCAAGACTATTGAAACCATTATCTTATAGCCTTCAAAATGTGATTAGGGGCTTTAGGAAATAACTCTAATTTATCTTGAGGAAGACTTTAAGAAAACACCAAGAAAACATCAAGAAACTCTTCAAATTTTCGATTCGAATCACCATATTTTGCAAGCACCTTCAAGAGGATGTTGTGGAGATTATTTTGTAATCAAAAATGATGTGAGATGGTGGTATGGTGGTGATGAAAATCGGCAGCCCATAAGGAAGGTGGAAGAAAATGAGCTTGAGAGAAAATGAAATGAAGAGTAAAGGGTAAGTGTGAGATTTGCATGTATAGAAAACATAAAAAGTGAAGTGTTTAGGTGGTTTTGCTTGGCCTTATAAGGGGTGGCCAGTTTTGAGGTGTTTCCAAGCGGTGGGAACTTTTATTTTTTTGTAAAAATATATCATGTATATATGTTGTATTTATTAAATAAAAGTATAGTGTAGAAAGGTGGAGTTTAAAACGTAAAAACGCGAGTACCGGGTGAAATAAAATGTGGAAAATTTATAAAATGTAAAATGAGTTTATTTTCAAGTATCTAGAATCTTATAAGCTTAAATAATATGTTTACACTATTGTTGGTGTTAAAAATTTGTAAAACGTGACGATTTACGCGATTATTGGGTTTATCGGGTAACGTGAAAGTTAAAATTTATAAAATGTCATAGAAGTAATATTTTCATAAAGATATTACATTTAGCTTAGAATGACTAAATTTGATGTTTCATATATTTCCCGAGCCTTTCGGAGTGTTATAACGTCGTTAAAGCTTAAAACACGAGCCGAGAACGCGTAAAACGTAAAAAGGTGCAAGGTTTATGTAAAATTGGAAAAAGTAAATTATAACTTTTAAAATAGGATTGTAAGGAAACAAAAATGCATAAGAAGTGTAGTCTGAACATAGTCTAGTCGCGGTTGAATTAATTGAACGTGTCATGACGTACGCGGATAACTTTCGACGAAGTTAATTATAAAAAAAATAGAATAGTTAAATAATAAAATACTAAAATTAATGACATGAAAATTTTGAAATGTCACAATCACTCCAGTACGGGATTGCGATACAGGATCGCGGTTCGCTATTTTTCAAAATCCGGTACGACGGGGGTAGGCTTATTCCGGTTCGCTTCGGTTCGGAGTACCATATATTTCGGTTCGGTGTACCAAATACTTTGGTACGGCGCACTCAATAATAATATTGTTTAGTTTCATATATTTTTATACATTCACAAGTCATAACTCATAACTAAACTTGAATGATATATTAATATTAAAGAAGTATTCACTTTATATTACAATTAATTAAAAGAGATTTTAGTGAGTAAAAATAATATTTGATTGTCAAAAAGTGTAGTTAAATAGAGTTTCTAAGACTGCATATGTTCGAAATAAGTAATTATTCAGATATTAATAGTGTATAAATTAAAAGACAGACTAACTCAATCGGTTGAAAACCTTTTAAAGAATAAATAGTACTAACTCAATCGGTTGAAAACCTTTTAAAGAATAATAGAGTATAAACTAGCTTCTTATTTTCGCTTCCAGATTAGAAGTATAATTAGAATTTAGAAGTATAAAGTGGTACCCATATAACATATGAGTAGACCAACAACGTTAAGAACTCTTGTTAGACATAACTTTCTTATAAGAGTATGTTAGAAAAATACTCCAGTAAGACTTAATATAGGACAAAGTTAATAACTACTGACAGCTACTAGACATTCTAGTTTTCTAATTTATTGTTGATTTAAATTGCTATGTATAAGTGTATAACAACAGTTACTTAGTAACTTTGTAAAATATATGTTGATTATGTTCTTCTAATGTACAGACTAGAGGTATAATGAAGAAGAGTAGCGCTGCATCCACACCTTCCTCTTCTTCTGTACCATCTACAAATAGCAGACGTATGAGAAGTAATGCAGTCGGGGCTAGAACTGATGTTGCTTGGGAGTACGGGGTTGAAGTAGGTTATAGGAGGGTGAAGTGTAAGTTTTGTAACGAAGAGTACACTGGTGGGATGTTCAGGTTTAAGCATCATTTAGCTAGGACACATCAAAATGTCACGGCTTGTACTAGTGTTCCTGAAGAAGTAAAAGTGAAAATTCGGAATATTTTGGAACAAAATGAGTTGGCTTCAAAGAAAAGGAAAGGCGTGTTAACGATTGATGAAATTAAGCAACCGTGTCAAAGGGGCAAGGTTCATCAGAATACGTTGAATAAGATTTTTAAAAAAGATGAGCGTGAAAAAGTTTTCCAACAAATTGCTAGGTTCTTCTACAAAAGTGCTCTTTCATTTAATTGTGTAAAGAATCCCGAGTTTCAAAAAATGGTACAAATGATTGGTGAATATGGGAGAGGGCTTGATCCACCTTCTTACCATGAGATGAGAGTTACCTTTTCAAAAAAAGAAGTCGACTATACGAAGTCATTAGTTGAGGAATACAAAAATGAGTGGAAGAAAACGGGTTGCACACTGATGAGTGATGGGTGGAGTGATAGGAAGAATCGATCAATATGTAATTTTCTTGTGAACAGCCCTAGAGGTACCATCTTCTTAGCATCAATTGACACATCAGAAATTAGTAAGACAAAGGAAAAAGTTTTTGCGATGTTGGATGATTTCGTGGAAAAAATTGGTGAAGAACATGTTGTTCAGGTAGTGACCGATAATGCTACAAATTATAAGGCTGCTGGTGCGATGTTGATGGATAAAAGAAAGAAACCGTTTTTCTCTTTTAATTGTTTAGGTACATTCTAAATGAAGAAATCGTCTACAACAACAGAAAATGAATGATCTTGTCTATATGATGTATAACTTAAAGTTAAGTGGAAGGGAAGAAAGGAAACAAAAAGAAGAAGACTTTGGAGTCGAGCAACCTGAAACGTTTGAAGGTGTTGATTCGGATGATGAGTGGATTACCGAAGATAATGAAGATTTGACAAACATGTATGCGAATGAGTCAACAACAGATGGTGCTAGTAGAGATAATAATTTTCTTGAAAATGCTATAAAAAATCAATATGGTAAGCTGATATATAATACTTGTTTTTGTATAAAGTTCATAAACCTGATTGCAGCTTTGTGATACTTCACTTTTTAGGTGGCAATGAACAGTCTAGAGAGGAATCAAGTTACGTTTTCGAAGAGGGAAATGAAGTTGGGACAGCGGAACAATTAGAAATCATAGATTGATGGCCTTATTTTGGACTTTTGGTAATTTAGGCTAGGCTTTATAAACTAGTCGTATTCCTTTTGTGTCGTATTTCTTTTGTATCCAAAAGCGTTTAATTAACTATTGAAACCTGGAGTAGGTGAAGTATGTAGTATCTCTTTTGTTTAGGTGAAGTAAGTAAGTGAAGTATGTAGTATCTCTTTTGTTTAGCAGTTGAAGCAAGTCAAGCAACAACTAACTTTGTGCAACTATGTATAGCAATATATCTAATGATGGTATGTTTGGAAGTGAATGTTTCTGTGATGATATGCCTTTGAATCTTTGATGTATGCTGTATTTTAGCTTCAGTTTTGCAGAAAATATTGATTTGGTCCTGAGTGTTGCAGTTGTTTTTTGGTATTCAGTACACATGGATGGCTTGGAGTATAATATATCAATTGGAAGCACCAAAATTGAAGACTCTGCTTGTGACTTTGTGCTATCTTAGGCTTATGTTTTTAGGCTTTTTGTTTCTTTTGAGCCTAGGTCCTGATTTCTTATCTTAGTTAAGTTATATTAGAATTTAGAAATATATAGAACAATAGAAGTATAAAACTACGACCCCTATGCAAAAATGTATACATTTTCATAGGATCTTACGATCCCGATCCGTTCCTACGATCCCGATCTTGCAAAGCCGAAAACGATCCTAGGTAGGATCCCGATCCTGACAACCATGGATAAAACTAAAGTGAAAGTTGTTTTTTTAAGTAATAAGTAAAAAATAAGAAGAAAAAAAATTAATCGGGTTTAAAAAGAAAATAAATACAAACCACTCATTGGCATCACCCACGTGACTACAGTGTGACACAAAACTACACGACAAATGCAAAAGTCATTTGTTTTCTTTCTCTCTCTTGTTTTTTCGTCTTCCCCAAATAGCCAAACTGAACCTGAATATTACATAGTATTCAAATGCGTTTTCAAGCCCTATAAATCGCCGATTTGTGAATTATTGGATCGTCGATTCGCGAATTGTTGGATCGCGATCTGGTGCGAAACAGAATGACGATTGGGAAAAACAATTATGGGTTTCAGTTCGCGATCCCCGGCGATCCGGAGTGCAAAATTTTATGACAAACTTGATGTTAATTATTTTAAAGTTTTACCTGTTTCGATATAACATCTTGAAAAGGTTTATATTATGGAATATTTTTTTATAAACAATAAGATGATGTAACAATTAATATTTTTGATGAAGAACACTAAACTGATGAACAATATCAATTTTTATTAAGGTTTAGATAAGTAACACTTTATTTGATGTTACTTTTGCAGAAAAAAAAAAGAAAAAAAAATAGTTAATTTATGAAAGAATTGCACATGATTAAGAGTTTATTGTATGTTCATCAAAGTTAATCTGATGACTAACAGTTTATTCGATTATTTGGTTGGAAGAGAAGATCATGTACTTATGAATAATAAAGAGAAAGATATAGAATAAGGAAAGGTTTTGGAATTTGATTTATGTTTGATATAAAATAATGAGTTCATTAGGTGAAACAAAAATGTTCTACGCTTTTCCTGAGATGAAATTTGTTTTCTAATTATAAACTTTAATATTCATTGAGAAAAGTTCTATACGAAACACCATTTAGCTAAAGAACAAACCAAACGATCTCAACCATCCATCCTCCTTCCATCCAACGGTGTAGATTAATTATCCTTTTAAAATTAAAATAGGCTAAGGGGCATTTTAGTCATATCAAGTCCAACTAATAAATAAAAAAAACACACACACGCGTCTCATTTCACACACACCAAAAAACACACACACACGGTTTTCTCCCCCAATTCCATTTTATTAACCCTAACCGCTCCTAAATCCGTTCATTTCACCGCGAAACCACCGTCAAACCACCGCGAAACCACCGTTCATTCCATTAAAATGGACCTACGAGCTGAAATATCTCAATCTAAAGACCATTCGGCGGCGGAATCCAATCAAAATAAGCTTCCTAATGTCGATTATGGTATATTTTTGTTAAATCATTCTTTATTTTGAAGTTTTGTGATTGATTACATTATTTTGTGAATGTATTAGCTTATTTTGTGGTTGTATTAGCTTATTTTGTTACTGAATGAGTGTTTGGATTAGGTTATATCAGCGAGTAGATTAGCTTTTAGGATTAGGCTATTTTTTGTGATCGAATGACTGTTTGGATTAGCTTATTTTTGTTATGGGAATGTCTGTTTGAATTAGCTTATTTTTCTGATGTAGTTAGTTGTTATGCTTTACTTAAAATGAAATAAGTTTTATAGTTTTGCTTATTTTTTTTATGTCAGTGAGTGTAAGAATAATCCTATGGGATTGTCAGTGAGTGTAAGAATAATCCTATGGGATTCACACTGAATCCCATGGGATTCACATAGAATGAGTGTTTGTATTAGCTTTTAGGAATCAGATTCATAGTTGCGTAATTTTACGTAATTTGTCTCAAAACTAATATTACTCTTTTCATCTTAAAATTGATATAGGTAAAATTTTGAATCCAACGCCGTTGTCTCGGTTCAATCCTTATGATAATAAGGCGAAGAAACAGGGGAATGTTCCGTCGCCTCGGTTTAATCCTTATGATAAAAAGCCGAAGAAAACATCGATTGTTGATGTTGGTAAAGTGGCGAAACCGGCGGATGTTGATGTTGGTAAGTTGGTGTCTGTTGTTGAGGTGAATGCACCTGTTGTTCAGGAGAATGAGATTGTTTCGGTTGTTCAGGGAAAGGCGAGTGTTGTTCAGGAGATGGAGAAGGTGTCGGATGATTCTCGTAGTATTATTTCTGCTGTTGTTTCTAATTTGGTTAATGAGAATGTGCCGAGTGTTGATGTTGGTAAAGTTAATGAGAAGGAGAAGGAGACGGAGACGGAGAAGAAGTTGTCGAGTTTTGTTCATGGTAAAGTTAATGAGAAGGAGAAGGAGACGGAGACGGAGAAGAAGTTGTCGAGTGTTGTTCATGATAAGGAGAGTGAGACGGAGACGGAGACGGAGAAGGAACAGTTGAGTGAGAAGGTTGTTACCTATAAATCAAAGGGTAAGAGGTCGGCTATTATTAAGGATAAGCCAAAGGACAAGGGTCCTGATGTTCTTATTGAGAAGGAGAAGGCGAGTGATATTACAAAGGATAAGCATAAGAAGCTTAAGTTGAAGTTTAAGACCACTACGAAGTCATTGGAGAAGGAGCCCATTAAAGCATTATCGGAAGCTCCTATTTTGAGATTGGAGAAGCCGGTTCAGGAAGAAACTCAACCGAAACGGAAATTGGGATTATCAAAAGTAGATAAGAGTACAAAGAAACCAAAGCTCAAGGTTCAAAAAGGTATAGATCTGTCTTTTAATTTTCTTGCATCTTCTTTAAATTAGCTTATTTGTTGTAGCTTTTAGCTTATCTTAAGTTTGTCCTGCTTCTTTATAGTTATTTGCATGCTTCTATTTAGCTTATATCTGCTATATTTCTAGTTTCTATCTTAACTGCTTTAAATTAGCCTAATGTGCATCTGCTTGTTCTTGTTGTTTTTATTGTGTTAATTTTGCTCATATAGCTTCTATTGCATGCCCTTAATCTGTTTTTAACTTAAAAACTAGTGGTTATAGCTTAAAAATTGAAAGTGGTAGTGTAACCTTAACTTTAAGGGGTGTTTGGTTTACTGCTGATTTGCCAGTTCTTGTTGTTTATTTGCTTCATCTTCTGCATTGGTAGTCCACTTAGGTTATATTAGAGTCATACTTATCATAAAATTTGCACCCTTAATACAAAAAGTCAAAGTTGTGATTCTACCTGCATTTTGTGTAAATCTGAACCTACATATTAGTTAATTAGTTGCATTTTGTGTTTGAATTTGCAATTTTAGTATTTAAACATCTTCAACAAACATCTAGTGATAGTTTTAGGCTGTTGAAATTGGGTATAGTCAAAGTTCTAGTGCAACAAAAAAGTAAAATATCTGCAGTCTTAGTTGTTCATCCACATCTGATCTAGGCTAAATTTAGGTGAGCAATCAAGTGTTAGAATTAGGGCTTTTATGTTTTTAGTGTTGTTTGTAGTATAAGCTTCCTATATCTGTCCTTTATTTTGTCCAATTAGCTTATTGAGTCACCTAGAAATCAGCTAGAAGTAGGTAACTTGGCCATTTGAATCTGCCTAAGAG
>LBNU01021106.1:2758-21311 GCA_014162995.1 Artemisia annua
CAAAAAATATCAGGAAATCATAACACCCAATAACATCAACAATTTCAAATTTACAAATTCTACCCTCAACAATTTCATTTATTAAATATTCAAACACTTCATTTATAAAAACTAAACATTACAATACGAAAAAAAAACATTACAATCAAATTTACAAATTCTACCCTCAACAATTTCGTTTACGCCCATTTGAAGTCCAACAGCAAAGGCTGTTTAACCCAGTTAAAAAAAAAAGTTTAAAAAGTTGTTTTGGTCCACGTTTACTGCAAACCACACACACTTTCTTCTTCTTCGTTTGCATCTTCTTCTTTGTTGACCAAAAAAAAAGTCATCTTCTTCTTCTTCATCGTTTACACAAACTTAAACACACACAAACGTAAACCCACAAACCACAAAAGCAAACCCACAAACCATCTTTGAAATCCTAAAACTAGCCATTGGAAACATGGAGGGGTTGTTTGAAACATGGGTAAATAGTTGCAACGCAAGTTAAGATGTTAACACAAATCAAAACACATATCCAACGCACAAGGAGTGGAAATATTGTTAACGGCATAATGCCGTTGTTTCTTGTCCACCTAGACCAAAACGCCGTGATTGCGTTACGATTCGTCATGCTCTTATACAATATGTTAGATTATTCATGACAAATTCTTAATTAGTTTTGAAAAGTAAATCAAAACTGAAATCATCATACTATCTTATAAAGCATTTAGGTCTTCTAAAAAAAGAAATACTTAAAATTAAGCATTACAAGTTTTTAAGCTAGAAGTACAACTAATTAAAACACTTTTTCTAACATTAAATACAATTACAAGTTCTTAAGCTAAAAGTACAACTAATTAAAACACATTTTCTAACATTAATACAATCTTTAAATAGAAATACTTAAAATTTAGCATTACAAGTTCTTAAGCTAAAAGTACAACTAATTAAAACACATTTAGTAACATTAAATAAAATACAAAACACTATTAATGTGGTCATAATATTTAAAGTATTCAATTAATTAACTGGTCAATAAATACAATTAAAGCAGTTATTAAAACACCCCTTACATAAAAAATACAAATTATCAAGCATATTGTACAATCAACCTAAACACAATTCCTCCATTAAATGTTACTAATATAAATAATAAAGCACATTATACAAATATTCAAGCCCGAACGGGCAACGAGCCAAATGGGCTCGAGCCTAAACGGGCACGAGCCCGAACGGTTTACAACTCTTGGCTATCATTTTTGCTTTTTGATGTCGTTAACATTTATTTTAGGGTACCCCCCGCCGCTGCAACGCTCGGGTACCCTACTAGTTAAGTAAAAATAACTCAAATGTGTTGGATATCAAAATAAGTTCACACCAACATTAAAACTATAAGGTTCATTCTTTTGAATAAACTAGTGGTACCTGCGTTGTGGCGTTGCCTCCCAACAGCCTCATAAGTATCACAACTCTCTACTTCACCCTCCCCTGCACAAATTTCTAAAGAAAACAGCTGGCCACTACACTTATGGCCTCGTACAAACTTTTGATCTGATGAGACGAAAAGTGTTACGCTTTTAGGGGTCATTTAATCCCTAATTCGTATAAATGTGATCAAATATTGCCCTAAATCGTTCCTTTTGTCATTTTAGGTACTTTTGAGAGGAATTCTGGAAAACATGCACATTTGGACGTTTTTTGAGCATAAAAGTGAAGAAAACGACAAAGTCTTAAAGAAGCAGGATTTTACAACCTGACGGCGTCAGAAGTCACAAGGTGACGCCGTCAGCAAGGATGACAAAAGAGTGGAATTCTATTATCAAATGACGGGCCAGAAAGATTTCAAGAATTTACACCTGACGCCGTCAAGTGTTAATAGGTATACGCCATCAGGAACAAAGTTAAAGAGAGACGGCCCAGAAGGTTTTACATGCTGACCACGTCCCAAATGGATCTAGGCCATCCAAGAACCCTAATGGCGGCGAGCTGACGGCGTCAGACCCTATAAGCTGACGCCGTCCGAACTTAAAATCTATATATAGTTTTCTATTTTTCATTCATTATGTGTGGAACTTTGTGGAGAACTTTTAGGGCAAACCCTAAAGACGAATTTTCTGTGACTTTTAGGGTTTCCAACCCTTGGAACCCTAATGCTTAATAAAAGATAAGTCTTCACTTTAATTCAATCAATATGTCTATGTGTTAGTTGTCTATCTATCTTGCTTGTCTTTCAATTAACATGAGTAGCTAAATTCTCTAGTGTTTGCTTAGATCTAATGAAACCTAACTATTAATTATTGGTTAATTGGTGTGTGTTGTTGTTTGTTAGGATGATTGTTTCATCGATGTTAGGCTCAAGAAAACTAAGAGTATGATGATCACTAGAATGTTTTGAGGTGCGGTTCAGGTGGAAATTGATTATTCCAATGTGCATTGTTGTGGTATGAGATTAGAGGGTGTGTTTCATAATAAGAGGTGAGGCTGAAAGTTGGAATGTCGTTATAATACCTTTTTATATTCGTGTTAATGACCCCTAACTCATATTTTGATTGGAATAAAAGCTCATTTGCTTGAGGACAAGCAAATCTCAAGTGTAAGGGTATTTGATCGAGACGAAAGTGTTACCGCGCTTTTAGGGGGTCATGTTTGTTTTAAATCCCTAATTCGCATAAATGTGATCTAAATATAGCCCTAAATCGTTCCTCTTTTGTCATGTTTGGAGGTAGCTTTTGAGAGGAATTCTGGAAAACCATGCACATTTGGACACGTTTTTTGAGGCATCTAAAAGGTGAAGAAAACGACAAAGTCTTAAGACAGGATTTTACAAGCTGTACCGGCTCAGTAAGTCCAAAGGTGACGCGTCAGCAAGGATGACAATAAGAGTGGAATTACTAATTAATCAAATGACGGGCTCAGAAAGGATTTAAAGAATTTACACCTGACGCCTGTCAGGTGTTAAAGGTAGTAGTGCCTCAGGAAACAAAGTTAAAGAGACGACGGCCCAGAGGTTTTTACATGCTGTATCCACGTCCCAAATGGATCTAGGCCATCCAAGAACCTAATGGCGGCGAGCTGACCGGCGTCAGACCCTATAGTGACCCGTCCGATACTTAAAATCTATATATAGTTTTCTATTTTCATTCTTATTGTGGTGGACACTTTGTGGACAGAATTTTAAGGGTTCAAACCCTTAAAAGAAACGAAGTTTTCTGTGACTTTTAGGGTTTCCAACCCTTGGAACACCTATGGCTTAATAATAAAGATAATCTTCACTTAATTCCAATCAATGATGTCTTATGTGTTAGTCTGTCTATCTGATCTTGCCTTGTCTTTCAATTAACATGAGTAGCTAAATTCTCTAGTGTTTGCTTAATCTATGAACCTAACTATTAATATGGTTAATTGGTGTGTTTGTTGTTTGTTAGGGATGATTGTTTCATCGATGTTAGGCTCAAAGAAACTGGGCCAACCTCCCTTTAATGGTAACGTGCTTGAACAGTCTTGGAAAAACATGTAGTCGAGGCATACTACGGTAATTAAGGTAGTATTTAACGCATGCAGCCACTGTTTACACCCTATGGTTGTGCCCGTGCATGGCATAGGGCGAGATAAGAGCTCATAGAATTGGAGAGATATGTATCCACTCCATGAGTTATTGGGAATACACNCTCCCTTTAATGGTAACGTGCTTGAACGTTTGGGAAACCATGTAGTCGAGGCATACTAGAATACACTCTTCATCCACACAAGTAACACACATATCAATTAACCGGTAGAAGATAGTTAGGGAGTAATGAAATCTAAGTAAACACAATTTTCTATATATTTTTTTCACAACCACAATAGTTTAGATATTTATTTATTTTAATTTGCATAAGTAGTAAACTTGGGTTAGTTGATTAACAACTAATTCCGCCCTTCTTCCAAAAACCGAGATTTTAATTACTTTCATAAAAATATAAAAATAAAAAAAAGAATCTTCCTCCCACCTTTAGACCTATTAGAGTAGCTTTTCTATCCTAACGAACACTATTCCCTATGAGAGAACGATCAATCCCCCGTACTTACCATTATCCTATACTACATCGGTCAGGTACACTGCCTGGTGGGGTTGTAAGCCTCTTGAGATCCCTCGAGAGGTAAAACCTGTTGTAAGGTCACAAAACCACGCATCAGCTTTCATAAATCTTATTTTTCATTTGTAATCAGCATTTAATCAAAAATACAAAAAAAAACAGAAAATAAAAAAATAATAATAAATAAAAAATAAAAAAAATAAAAAAAATAAAAATATATTTTCATCTTCAAAACCTAGCTTCAATAAGCTAGTTTTCCAATTAGGACAAGCTCATATTAGCTTTTTGTAGCTCTTGTGAGACTTATTTAGGAAAAAACAAATCATATATCTCAAAATTAACAAAAGTCAAATAGTCAACTGTGCTTATAAATAAGCACAGTTGAGCTTATCTGAAGGTTGAAGGTCCTGAGTAGCTGTTCATAAGCCTATCTAAAGATAGGCTACTGTGGAGTATACCCCTACTCAGTAGGGCTTGGCTTTTAGTAAGAATTCCATTTTCATTTTAAGTATTTTACTCACTTATTAGTATTAGATCTGTTTTAGTTAATGTTTACTGTTCCATTAGTGTTCTTTGATAATATTCAGTGAAGTTTTAGTGCTATAGAGTTTGTTTGATCATTTGCTTGCAACTTTGTTGAATCTGAGTTAAGTACTACACAAGTTTTAGCAGATCTGTGTTTTTGATTTGTTGATGATTTTTGGGGTTATACTCTGTTGATTGAGCTTTAATAATGAATCTGATGAGACGAAAAGTGTTACGCTTTTAGGGGGTCATTTAAGCCCTAATTCGTATAAATGTGATCAAATATTGCCCTAAATCGTTCCTTTTGTCATTTTAGGTACTTTTGAGAGGAATTCTGGAAAACATGCATATTCGGACGTTTTTGGAGCATAAAAGTGAAGAAAACGACAAAGTCTCAAAAGATGAAGATTTACAACCTGACGGCGTCAGAAGTCACAAGGTGACGCCGTCAGAAAGCCTTGACAAAAGAGTGGAATCCAATTATCAAATGACGGGCTAGAGAAAATATGGGATTTAACACCTGACGCCGTCAGGTGTTAGGAAAAGTAGGCCGTCAGGAGTAAAGTTAAAGAGTGACGGCCCAGAAGGTTTTATAAGGTGACGGCGTCAGAAGTGGATCTAGGCCATCCGAGAAACCTAATGGCGGCGAGCTGACGGCGTCAGCCCTTATAACCTGACGCCGTCAGAGTGTAAAATCTATATATAGTTTTCTAATTTTCATTCATTAGTGTGGAACTTTGTGGAGAACTTTTAGGGCAAACCCTAAAGACGAATTTTCTGTACTTTTTAGGGTTTCCAACCCTTGGAACCCTCATGCTTAATTAAAGATAAGTCTTCACTTTAATTCAATCAATATGTCTATGTGTTGGTTGATTATCTCTTTTGCTTGTCTTTTAATTAACATGTGTAGCTAAATTCTCTAGTGTTTGCTTAGATCTAATGAAACCTAACTATTAATTATTGGTTGATTGGTGTGTGTTGTTGTTTGTTGGGATGATTGTTCCATCAATGTTAGGCTCAAGAAAACTGGCCAACCTCCTTTATGGTAACGTGCTTGAACGTCTTGGGAAACATGTAGCCAAGGCATACTAGGCTATTAAGGTAGTATTTAACGCATGAGCCACTGTTTACAACCCCTATGGTTGTGCCGTGCATGGCATAGGGCGAGATAAGAGCTCATAGAATTGGAGAGATATGTATGCCACTCCATGAGTTATTAGGAATACACCCTTCATCCACACAAGTAACACACATATCAATTAACCGGTAAAAGATAGTTAGGGAGTAATGAAATCTAAGTAAACACAATTTTCTCCATATTGTTTTCACAACCACAATAGTTTAGATATTTATTTTATTTTAATTTGCATAAGTAGTAAACTTGGGTTAGTTGACTAGCAACTAATTCCGCCCTTCCTCTAAAAACCGAGATTTTAATTGCTTTCAAAAAAATATAAAAATACAAAAAGAATCTTCCTTCCACCCTTAGACCTATTAGAGTAGCTTTTCTATCCTAACGAACACTATTCCCTGTGAGAGAACGATCAATCCCCCGTACTTACCACTATCCTATACTACATCGGTCAGGTACACTGCCTGGTGGGGTTGTAAGCCTCTTGAGATCCCTCGAGAGGTAAAACCTGTTGTAAGGTCACAAAACCACGCATCAAGTTTTTGGCGCCGCTGCCGGGGAATAGTTATTGTTTAGGTAGAATTTTTATTTCTTTAGGTCTACTCACTAGATTCCTTTCTAGTGAGATTTTTATTTTCTTTTTCTAGGATTTTCTTTAGTCTATCTTTTTCTTCGTGTTTTTGTTCGTAATCTTTACCATCCGCCATCATGGAAGGTGGTAACATCCTTGATCCCAACAACCTAATTCAACCAAACCACCCACCACAACCAAACCAACCTCCTAGACCCCGCACCTTAGGAGAGTATTCCCGACCTAGCCACCTTGGCTATCGAAACACCATTGAGCTCACTCAAGGAGCCAATGTCACTCCCTTGCGATCCGACACCATCCGGTTGGTGCAAAGCGGATGCGCATTCCATGGACTTCGTTCCGAAGATCCAAACCAACATCTCAAGGATTTCCTCAAAATCGTAGATTCCATAGACCTTGATGTTGCAACTCGAGAGACGACCCGATTGCGTCTCTTCCAATTCTCTCTACGGGACCAAGCTAGTCAATGGCTTGAGCGACTTCCCGCAGGATCCATCACCTCTTGGGACGATCTCACAACTCGTTTCCTTGCTCAATTTTTCCCACCGGGGAGAACTACCAAGCTAAGGAATGATATCTTGGCGTTCCAACAACGCCAAGGCGAAACCCTCTACGAGGCATGGACTCGATTCAAGGACTTACTCCAAAAAGTCCCTCATCATGGCATAGACCTTTGGCTCCAAGTCCAAATCTTCTATGACCACATCAATCTCCACACGAGGCAAACCATTGACCAAGCGGCCGGTGGCAAGCTACGTGATCTAAGTGCGGAACAATCATGGGATCTCCTAGAAGACCTTGCTCTATATGACAACGAAAGTTGGAATGATCCCCGTGATTTGAATAAAACGGTCAAGGCAATATCTTTGCCTTCGAATAATTCAAGCACTTCCGACCGTAGGATCATAGAACTTGAAGACCAAGTCAAGTTTCTCATGAAATCCTACGAAGCTCCTAAACCTTCAAGCCAAGTGAACAAAATAACTTCTTCGTGCGAATTATGTAGTGGTCCCCACGACACTCGTTATTGCATGGAACTCCCCGAACAAGCTTTTGCGGACTACGCATCCACGCGTACCGACGGAGCGGGAGATAAGTGGTACACTTTCAAACCCGAGCCAAACCCCTACGGAGATTCATACAACCCCTCATGGAATAATCACCCCAACCTTAGGTGGAAGTCAAATCAAAACGCACCCCAAAACAATTCTTCCAACCCACCTAACCGGTTTCAACCCAAAGGTAATTCCTCAAACCGTACCTTCAACAACAATCCTTCCAACAACTATGGTAGTACCAACAACTTTGAAGGATTGATGTCCAATTTTATGGCATCTCAAGAAGCTCGTATAGCTAAATTCACAAACGAATTTAATCAACAACAAGTAGAGATGACTAACAAAATTGACAACTTGTTGAAAGCCCTCATCAACCAAGTGCTATCACCCCCACAAAAGGACGCTAGAAACACCAATAGCGAACCACAAATCAAGGACCCCTCTTCATCCAAACATGTCCACTTCGTAAACGTTGTGACCATTAGACCAATCGATAGGAGTGAGAATGATAGTGAATCAAAGGATGAGAGTAAGGAATTAGAGGATGATAGGAAGACTAAGGCTAGCGAAATTGAAGAAGTAGAGGAGGAGGATTACTTCAATAGGTTACCCACTAAGGAAGAGCGAGCATATCATAAGGATCTATTCGATGACTCCGAGACCCCATACATCCTAGGTAACCTAATTTTCAAGGTGGGCGATCCATCTAATCCAAACATACCATGTAACATCGGGCATTTGCATATTTGGAAAGCGTACACTGACCCTAGATCACCCATTAACATCATGACTAGAGCTCAATACAATTTGATAATGAAAAGTCAACTAAGGTATAGAGTGTTTCCCGATAAGGGATGGATTAGTAACTTCACGGGAAGAGTTAGAGGATTACCGGTTTATGTAGGAAACTTTACCTATGTCACCAACTTTGTGATTGTAGAAGATATCCGCCCAATAATCGATGCAAGTGTGACCCAAGTAGTCTTAGGCAAACCATTTATCGAGGTCTCTAGAATGACTCATGAACCTTCCTTAGGGATAGTCACATTTAAGGATGAGACCGATGAGGTGAACTACCAAATGCCGTATAAGATAGAGCAATACCAACACTTGTCAAACGTTGAGAAGGAGCTCAAATAAGCGGCTTACTATAGGAATGATGAGGATAGACGTAGGGGAGTAGACTATGTCATGAAAGGATTTTCGGTTTCTATAAGGATTGTTTGAACTTAGGGCCCTAATACAAAACCGGAAAAGAGGATGACTTAGGAACCGAGACCAACGACGAAGTCACGTAACGTACGGTGACTTTGATTCTAGCTACAAGACTCGTAAATAAAGAAAAGCGCTTCTTGGGAGGCAACCCATGTTTTGTTTGTTTTTGTGTGTTTATTTGTTTCTGTATGTAAGTTATATTTCTTGTTATTGATTCATGCTTCAAACTAAATTGTGAAAATGCTTTATTTTGTTTTTAACTTCTTCTTAACTACATATAAAGGTATTTTGCAAAAGCTAAGTGTAAGGAAATCTAAATCGGTTTATATAGAACGAATGAACATGAATCATAACA
This sequence comes from Artemisia annua, assembly GCA_014162995.1. NCBI lineage: Eukaryota > Viridiplantae > Streptophyta > Magnoliopsida > Asterales > Asteraceae > Artemisia > Artemisia annua. Next base: position 11,697 of record LBNU01021106.1, read on the forward strand.
ATGAAATTAACCTACGTATTAGTACTTGTTTGAGTCAAATGCTTGTATCGAGTCATAATGAATTTTTGCAGGAATTCCAGGAAGTAAGATTTAGATTTTCCAGAATTTTTCCCGGAAGCTTAACATGAGAATTCTGTCAGAACTTTCTGACGGCGTCAGGATTAACACCTGACGGCGTCAGGTTATAATTTTCTGCAATTTTGGAAAGTTTTGTATTTTTCCGGAAACTTAAAAAGTTTTGTCAATTCTTTAACTTATAATCTCCAGGAATTCTGCAAAATATTCATTCCACAAGCATTATATCTTATTATGTAGATTTTACCGCCGATTTTACGCGAGGTTGGCCTTTATCTTTTTCAGGATTAACAGGTTATTTTAGACAAGAAGACGTTTATTATCTCGGAAGGGAAGCTTTGAATGTTCGTCTATCTTGGAAGAAGATCTAACCATGTTACATCACTATCCACAACAAACGATTCAGGGGAGTATTTGATTTCATTCTTTCATCTTATTTACTTTTATGTCTTTTATTTGAACATTGGGGACAATGTTCGGTTTAAGTGTAAGGGGGTAAATGAAGGCACCATTGAGAATACACTTACGCTTGATGTTTTGTTTTGTTTGATAGTAAATTTGTAATAAAACCAAGAGAAATGTTTGTTAGGGCAATTTTAGCGCCAATTTAAAAATTTTTATAACATTTAGAAGTGAAACCTTGATCTTAATGAGCGTCTCATGGATAGGAAATTATATGACTAGCACAAAACCGTACCACTAAAAAAATTTTCCACCCCAAATATGTGAGGTTCGCCCCTAGAATTGGTAGGAAAAGCATCCATCTTTGGTGCTATGATGTGAGTACCGGTAGTATTTAGATTCTAGAACTTGCGTTAAGACCATCTCAAATCCACAAGTGAGACTACATTCGTGTAGTTAGGATTTACTACATGATTAGAGGCATTAGGATTAACCCATTGTTTTACACCCGTATATTTGTTATAATTAATTTGACTTCATTGGTCAAGTAATTCTCCCACACCCTTTGCGTTGTATCCATTTTTGGTACACGATACCCCTAGTACACCCTTCCGAGCTTATCCTTTCGTTTCGACCTTTGAGCATCTTACTCAAAGTGAGAATTTGTTTACACCCCACTAAATGTACACCCAAATCGCCTTAGCCTACCTTGTATGCACCCACCTTTGGTGCATTATTGTGAAAACATTTGTTAAACCCTTTGTTAATTATCCGGTCAATTACATGGTTGCTAAGTTAAGTCATATCCTTGTACATATTGTTTTGGGACGATTGGGACTCATGGGTAAAGTACTAGAGTAATGAGGTAATGGGGAAGAACAACATCATTACCCCCATACGTGCTAAATATTTAAAAGTACTCCAAGTTTTTCGATTATCTTAATTCGAGTCATTAGAATAGTGATTGTAAAGTTATGTAAAGATTCAAGTGTAAGGGGAATGCAACTCCTCTATGATGTATTATTTTGGATGGTAGGGCAAGAGTGTATGAAAAAAAAAATTAAGAAAAATACAAAAAAATATGAAAAAAAGAAAGAAGAAAAACATACGGACTACCATCCCGTTTCCTTTTATGTTCCTTTTTATTTTTTGTTATTTCATTTTTGGACTAAGATTGAGTCGAGTCTTGACTTAAGCAACGATGTAGAGTGCATGTATTTGATCATGATAATTAACTCGCCACCACTAAATACCCCTTATTCCAACCAAACCGTGTTATCATATCCCTACACCTTACGTTACAACCCTTTATAAAGCCCTCTTTGATAGTTTATCTTAGGTGCTTACGCCTAGTGGAGGAGTAATTGATCCTTTCCCAAGCCTATGGTAATCTATTTGCTATGACAGGTAGTGAGTGTTATTTTCCGTTTCCATTTATGAGATATAAACTTTATGACATTTGAGAGATGTGAGAATCCAAACACTATTTGTGAGGTGCTAGTGTATGATTTCCGTGCTTGTTATGATTAGGGTCTAATAACTATTTGTTGTAATTACTTTTATATTCGTGTTAAATGACCCCTAACTCATATTTTGATTGGAATAAAAGCTCATTTGCTTGAGGACAAGCAAATCCCAAGTGTAAGGGTATTTGATGAGACGAAAAGTGTTACGCTTTTAGGGGGTCATTTAAGCCCTAATTCGTATAAATGTGATCAAATATTGCCCTAAATCGTTCCTTTTGTCATTTTAGGTACTTTTGAGAGGAATTCTGGAAAACATGCATATTCGGACGTTTTTGGAGCATAAAAGTGAAGAAAACGACAAAGTCTCAAAAGATGAAGATTTACAACCTGACGGCGTCAGAAGTCACAAGGTGACGCCGTCAGAAAGTCTTGACAAAAGAGTGGAATCCAATTATCAAATGACGGGCCAGAGAAAATTTGGGATTTAACACCTGACGCCGTCAGGTGTTAGGAAATGTAGGCCGTCAGGAGTAAAGTTAAAGAGTGACGGCCCAGAAGGTTTTATAAGGTGACGGCGTCAGAAGTGGATCTAGGCCATCCGAGAAACCTAATGGCAGCGAGCTGACGGCGTCAGCCCTTATAACCTGATGCCGTCAGAGTGTAAAATCTATATATAGTTTTCTAATTTTCATTCATTAGTGTGGAACTTTGTGGAGAACTTTTAGGGCAAACCCTAAAGACGAATTTTCTGTACTTTTTAGGGTTTCCAACCCTTGGAACCCTCATGCTTAATTAAAGATAAGTCTTCACTTTAATTCAATCAATATGTCTATGTGTTGGTTGATTATTTCTTTTGCTTGTCTTTTAATTAACATGTGTAGCTAAATTCTTCTTGTGTTTGCTTAGATCTAATGAAACCTAACTATTAATTATTGGTTGATTGGTGTGTGTTGTTGTTTGTTGGGATGATTGTTCCATCAAAGTTAGGCTCAAGAAAACTGGCCAACCTCCTTTATGGTAACGTGCTTGAACGTCTTGGGAAACATGTAGCCAAGGCATACTAGGCTATTAAGGTTGTATTTAACGCATGAGCCACTATTTACAACCCCTATGGTTGTGCTGTGCATGGCATAGGGCGAGATAAGAGCTCATAGAATTGGAGAGATATGTATGCCACTCCATGAGTTATTAGGAATACACCCTTCATCCACACAAGTAACACACATATCAATTAACCGGTAAAAGATAGTTAGGGAGTAATGAAATCTAAGTAAACACAATTTTCTCCATATTGTTTTCACAACCACAATAGTTTAGATATTTATTTTATTTTAATATGCATAAGTAGTAAACTTGGGTTAGTTGACTAGCAACTAATTCCGCCCTTCCTCTAAAAACCGAGATTTTAATTGCTTTCCGAAAAAATATAAAAATACAAAAAGAATCTTCCTTCCACCTTTAGACCTATTAGAGTAGTTTTTCTATCCTAACGAACACTATTCCCTGTGAGAGAACGATCAATCCCCCGTACTTACCCACTATCCTATACTACATCGGTCAGGTACACTGCCTGGTGGGGTTGTAAGCCTTTTGAGATCCCTCGAGAGGTAAAACCTGTTGTAAGGTTACAAAACCACGCATCAGAATCTGTGATCGAGTTTGAACCTTGTTGATGTGATTTAAGCTTATATCAGTAAGAGTTAGTCAAATAGGTATAGTTAAGGACTGTTTGGGACAGTTAGTTTTACTGTGATTGTTGGTGTTTCAGTAGGGTAAAGTTGATAGGACATATCATAGTAGGCTAATAAAGAGTTATAGAAGCATAAAATATAGTAGTCATTTTAATAAAAGTCAAAAACTAGTTTTAATTTCCATTTTAGTATAATTTGTTAGTAATTCTAGTTGCACAATCTTAGAACTAGTTGCATAATTAGTTGTTATAGCATATTTCATTCATTTGTAGTTTTATTACATCATATTAGATCATTTAGGACCAATTCACATTAGATTTAGTCCACTAGAAAAAAAATCAAAAAGTCAAAAGTATTCCTCAAGCAGATTTTGGACAAATTTCTAAAGCACCTGTAGGACTCATTAATTTGTGGAAATACTTTTGGTTTGGTGATTTGTGATCTTTGGTTGGTTGTTTATCATTATCAAAAAGAAAAACTAAATTTGGAACACATTTGCTTGCTTGAATCTTTGCTCATAGTTGCATATCTGAGTTCAAATCTGCCCTGTACACTGACAGCAGTCCCCAAGCCCAAATTCACAAGCTCTTATCTAGTGTTCTAGTAGGCCTTATTGTGTAATTCTTAGGGCAAAAGTTAGGTGGGCTAGTAGACTCTAGGTTTCAGCTTTTGGTTTCATAAATAGAATTTATTGGATTGCTTATTTGATCTGCTTGTTTGACTATTTAGCCTCAGTATATACTGCCTCAGTATATACTGAGTCAGTTGATAGTTTTTTTGTTTATTTGCTTGTGATCTTAATTCCTTTGCTTCATTTGAGTTTAGTTGAGTAATTTTGAGCTGTCTTCATTGACCTGAGCTTATTTGACCCCATTTGTACTCATCTTGCTTATATAAGTTCTTATTTGAGTCTGTTTTGCTGTCCATTGCTTAAATAAAAGTTCCTTTTGGCCAAAATAAAGTGTTTCTGAGTTTATTTAAGTCTTAAAGTCATTTTGGAAAAGTTTGACCAGATTTGGTCAAACTGCTTATTAATAAGCACTTTTCCTAACTGCTTTTTGGCCTAAATAAGCACTTAACAGCTTATTTTCCAAAATTTCTTTTTCCAGTAGCTTTAGAATATCATTTTAGATTTTCCATAAAAATTCTAGATTTATTTGAATAGTTTTGCTATTTATCTTCTATTTTTCTAGATTTTAAATCATTTTTAATTCATAATAAATTCAAAAAGACAAAAATAATTTTCATTTTTATTTTTAAAATTAATTTTTAGTTTAGTAAGATTTTTCAAGATTAAATTTGTAGATTTAATCTTTAATTTCTTAATTAGTTTAAATTTCTTTTATTAAATAAAAATACAAAAATAGTTTTTAATTCTTAAATAAAAATAAAAAGACAAAAATAATAATTTTCTTTTTCTAAAAATTTTCTTTTATCATTTTTAGTTTTTAAAAATTTAAATTGCACCCCTAGAATTAGATTTGCATTAGTTTTACGTTTTTAGTTGTTACGTTACGTTTATTTCACGTTTATTAATTCGTATTTACGTTTTTAGCTTACGTGTGCTTTGATTACGTGATATACTTTTCTAATTGCTTGATTGTGTTTTATTTGCTTATCATTAGTGTAATTCTCTTCGTAATCACTTTTACCATTTTCACTACACGTTTTACGATCCGGAAATCGAGATTCCATTTAACCTTCACACGGACACGACCCGGGTAATTTCTTATTCGTTGAGAAATTGCTTGAAAATATACTATACTATTCACGAAACACCATGTTTTTGGCGCCGCTGTCGGGGAAGGTTGAAGTGAATTTTTGTTTTCGTTTTTAAAAAAATCGTGATTTGAAAAATCTTCCTTTTACGTATTTTCTTATATAAAAAGTAAAAATCACAAAAACGAAACACTTTTCCTAAAGTGTTTGAAAAATACCAAAAATATAATAAACATCCTCGGTCTTCCGTTGAAGGAGGGCGGTTGTAAATCAAATAAGCTTGAACGCGAAAAAAGATCGTGAAGTTAAAAGTTATCTGATTACTTTAATTCTACTACCGAATAACCGGGGAATACGGAAGTCGTGACATTAAATTGCCGACTGAAGAGAGAACTATTCTTCTCTCCCACCTCGCTGCGCGTAGATTAAAGGAAACGATTTCAATTGACGAATCGATCACAAAAATATTGTGATATAAAAAACAAAAGAAAAAAAATATTGTGTTTTTAGGTTTTCTTTTATATAAAAACCCAAAAATATTTTGATTTCAATTTTTGTTTAAAAATTTTAAAAAACCAAAAAAGATTTTCCTTTTTCAAATTGATTTTTCATTTTCTTTTTAAATTTGTGATTTCGTTGGTGTATGAACACCCGTTCTTCATCGGAAGAACTTTTATCACCTTTATCGAATCCCGAGAGGATTATACGTCACACACACCGTGTTAATTTCCCAAACGTTGAGGAAATGAACAATAACGGTCGAAATTTGGGACCCCCGCCGATGGGTGGTGCTCAACAAAACGAGGAACCTCCGATGGGACCTCAACCTCCTCCCGATCTCCGTACGATGGAGGAGTTGTGTCAACCGACTATGTTCGGACGTGGTGGCGCGATTGCCCCCGTCAATATCGAAGCCGCCGATTTTGGACTTAAACATCACATGATTCAACAAGTCCAAAATTTTTGTCAATTTCACGGTTTACCGGGTGATGATGCGAACAAACATCTTGATAAATTTTTAACAATCACTCAAAGTATGAAACAAAACGGTGTCACCGATGATGCCCTTCGTCTCTATCTTTTCCCATATTCATTGACGCATCACGCCACCGCTTGGTTTGATCGACTTCCAAAGAATTCTATTCATACGTTCAATGAAATGGTTTCAAAATTCTTGGCAAAATATTTTCCACCATCGATGGTGACGAAGCTAAGAAACGACATAAGCAATTTCCGACAACTTCCCGACGAATCTTTATTCGAAGCTTGGGAACGTTATAAGCTTTCGATTGACCGATGTCCGAATCACAACATGTTGCTCGTCACGATTATTGATACGTTTTATAATGGTTTAACTTTACGACATCGTGATACGATCAATGCTGCTGCGGGTGGTACTTTTATGAAAAGACGCCCCGAAGAGTGCTACGATCTCATCGAGAACATGACCGCCCATCACAATTATTGGGATTCTTCAGCCGAAAGGGGAGAGTTGACGAGATCTACCACGTATTCCAATGCAAAAATTGCGGCTCTTAACAAAAAGTTTGATGATGTTGTCCGTCTTTTGCAAACAAATTCAAATTTAAACAACTGTCAAGTCAATGCGATTAGTCAAAGTTGTGAAACGTGTGGTGGTCCACATCTGTATTATGAGTGCCCAGCCTCCGGTAGCTTTGCTCATGAGAACGTTTATGCTACAAATATGGGAGGTAACAGTTACCAACCACAAGGAGATCGGAATCTTCTTAGCTATCGTTCCACCAATTATCTTGGACCACCCGGTTTTAATAATCAAAATCAAGTTAACAATGTGCAAAACCGTAACAATCAATTCAATCAAAATCAAAATCATGTTAACAATGGTTTTCAAAATCCGGGAAATTTCAATCAAGGACAAAATCGTGGAAATTTTCAACACCAAGGAAATTATCAAGGCCCGAATCAAGGGAATTATCAAAATGCAAATCATGGAAATTATAATAATGGAAATCAAAATCATGGGAATTTTAATAATCAAAATCAAGGTTTTCATCAAAACAACCGAGGACAAAATTTCAATAATCAAAATCAAGCTTTGAATCAAAACCAAACGTCCTCGGAAGAGTTTTTCAAGCAATTCATTAAATCAAGAGGAAATGAATAAAATGATGATTAGTCAAATGGCCGAAATTAAGAAGTCTTTAAATGATCGACCCTCGGGCTCGGGTACTCTTCCAAGCAACACGATCGCTAACCCGAGGGGCGATGCAAAGGCGATCACGACACGAAGTGGTGTTTCATATGATGGACCTACGGCTCCGATTACCTCGTCTTCTTCTTCTCTCCCTAAGGTAGTCGACCGTGAAACCGAGGCGACAACGGATACGGAACTTCCTACTAATAACGGAAGGACCGAAAACATCCAACCTCCGGTTGTCCAACCGTCTAAAGAAAAAGAGAATGTTTCAAAAGGAAAGGAAAAAGTCGTTTTTGAACAAGATAATACCGTCAAGTCTAAACTTCCTTATCCATCTCGTCTAAACGATCAAAAGCACCGCGAGAAAACAAACCACCAAACGGAAAAGTTCTTTCAAATTTATCAAGATCTTCATTTTGATTTAAGTCTCGCGGATGCCATTTGAGGGAAGTGATTTCATCTTGGAAGAGATCGAAGCTTATCTTTCAAATGATTCAATTTCACCGGAAGTTGATGATACCGTCTTTGATCCGGAGGGGGATATTCGTTTGCTTGAAAAATTATTGAATGAAGATCCGTCACTTTCTCCCCCTCCGAAGGATATTCATGTTGAAGAAATCAAAGAAGTTAAAGAAGTTGAGCCATCTAAAGAAAATCCTCCAGAGCCCGAGCTCAAGGATTTACCTCCTCATCTCGAATACGCTTTCTTAGAAGGGACCGACAAATTTCCCGTTATTATTTCTAAAGACCTTAAAGATGAGGAGAGGACCCGTCTCTTAGATGTGCTTAGGAAGCATAAGAGTGCCATCGCTTGGAAAATTTCCGACATTAAGGGCATAGACCCTCGTTTTTGCACTCATAAGATTTTGCTCGAAGATAATTTTAAGCCCGTGATTCAACAACAACGACGGGTTAACCCGAAAATCCATGAAGTTATTAAACTACTCGACGCTGGGATGATTTACCCCATTTCTGATCGCCCATGGGTTAGCCCGGTCCATTGTGTTCCGAAGAAAGGTGGAATGACCGTAGTGACGAATGAAGATAATGAGCTAATTCCCACACGTCTTGTTACGGGATGGAGAGTTTGTATCGACTATCGTAAGCTTAATGATGCGACCCGAAAGGACCATTTCCCACTTCCTTTTATGGACCAAATGCTAGAACTTCTAGCGGGAAATGAGTTCTATTGTTTTCTTGATGGTTTTTCCGGTTACTTTCAGATTCCGATCGATCCACAGGATCAAGAAAAGACCACGTTTACTTGCCCTTATGGAACGTTTGCTTATCGACGTATGCCCTTTGGCTTATGTAATGCTCCAGGCACGTTCCAAAGGTGTATGACGGCCATTTTCCAAGATATGATCGAAAAGACTATGGAAGTATTCATGGATGATTTTTCGGTTTATGGAAATTCATTTACCGCTTGCCTTGCCCATTTGGAGAAAATGCTGAAACGGTGTGAAGACACTAATTTGGTTCTCAATTGGGAAAAGTGCCATTTCATGGTTAAAGAAGGCATTGTTCTTGGCCATAAGATTTCCAAAGCCGGGATTGAGGTCGATAGAGCTAAAGTCGATGTGATCGCAAAGCTACCTCATCCCACCACCGTTCGAGGAATTCGAAGTTTTCTAGGTCATGCCGGTTTTTATCGACGTTTCATTCAAGATTTTTCTAAGATTGCCCGACCTCTGACCCATTTGCTTGAAAAAGATGCTCCGTTCTTCTTCTCTAATGAGTTTGTTGAAGCGTTTGAGGTACTTAAGAAGAAATTGACGGAAGCTCCGATTCTAGTTGTCCCCGATTGGTACTTGCCTTTTGAGCTTATGTGCGATGCTAGCGATTATGCTATCGGGGCAGTCTTGGGGCAATGTAAGACCAAATATTTCCAACCGATACACTATGCAAGTAAAACTATGACCGATGCTCAATACCATTATACGACTACTGAAAAAGAAATGTTAGCCGTCATTTATGCCTTCAAAAAGTTTCGACCTTACCTTCTCTTGAAAAAATGCATAGTGTATACGGATCTTTCGGCTTTAAAATACTTAATGACTAAACAAGATGCTAAACCGAGATT
>LBNU01021107.1:10587-21994 GCA_014162995.1 Artemisia annua
CAAACTTTGCTTATTTTTCATTTGTTTTTAAACATTTTGCATTTGAGACACATAAAACACGATCCTTGGATATTTTCATCATTTTGATGTGATTTTGCGTGTTTTCAGGTGTTTTGCGTTTCAGAATTGACCAAAAATGATGAGTGTTTGAGCACTCATCAGTTTGTTACATGAACAGATACATAACTAGTCAAGATCTTCAAAAAGAATAACTAATCATATATTGTAGAAATCTTCAAGATCCTCATCTAAAAATAAATCACAATAATATTTAGTGCCAAATTTAATTCATTTAATATCGGGGTAAATACCAATATTTTTTGCGTATTATATATATTCAGATCATCTATGCAAACCATCTTTTATCTATGCAAAAATGAAGAAAAACAATAAAATGAAACTATTGTTTGTTCTTCTAGTTCTTACAGCCACATTTGCACCAGCAGCTAAAGGTAAAAGATATAATTGCTTTTGTCGTATATATTATAAAATAAGTTTTTTAAACTTTAAATATATAATGTATTTTAACATACAATATGATCTTTTCTTGATCTCATATGTTATTATGTAACAAATAACAATATTTATCTAGTGTATATATTGTATAAATATTTCATGAAGAGTATTTTATCTTTCAGATGCTATTCTCTTAGTTGGTATCGATTTTAGATGTATTAATTATATCAATAGAAAAATAATGTATACATTTTCTTGTTAGTAAAATACAGGTTTCGAACCAAACAGTGATGGGATAAAGTATTGTACATATGTTGCGTGCAAAATGAGAACACGTGATGGATTTTGCACCCATGAGTGCATCCCTCGTGGTTGGACTCTGGGTCAGTGTTTGTATCTTCCGGGTCAAAGAGGCGATATTGGTAACTGTTGTTGCTTTACTCCTTGAAATCAAACGAGATCCTATTTGTGTTCTCTTGTCCACGCGTTTTGGATGTAAAGTATAGTGTTTTTTTTTGCCGATTTATAAGAAGAATGGTTTCTACGTGTTTTTGGTTTCGTGATATTATAGCATAAGGTCGTAGTTTGTGCCTGTTTCTACTTTGTTTGTCTTGTTTGCACTATGGATGTTCATGTGATTGTGGAATGTCAAATTCGCTAACCCTGTTCATGTTTAGCAAGAACCAAAATAGCTCTATTCAAGAATTTCACACACAATATATTCTTATAAGATAAATCATCAAGCACATTGGTTAGAATCATGTCATTACATGATAAGGTAAACAAATGGATGGCTTGATTTAACATAAATGAGGTGAAGTTTTCTACCGGCATCATATTACATGTTCAAATCCCATTATCATATTAATATGAACTATGAAGTACTTTCATTTTGTTCTTTAATGGTAACTAAGAGTGATTAAAAACAAGTGGCAAATGATCTATTGACATGAGTTCTTTATAACAAAATTGCTCTTTTAACTAGGAGTAGTATGACGAAAGTTATTAAACAAATGTGACTCGAAGTTTTCTAATAGTATATGTTACATGTTATTCGTGTTGGGTGAACAAGCATGTATTTTGTCTAGCGATATCAAACCATTAAAAGTTGCCTCGAGAATTAAATTGAATTGATGATAGTATGTTCAAGTCCCATTAGGGTCAAAATGATTGTGTTTGCTATTAAAAAAAAAAACTATATTTGTCGCTACAACTTTGAATTAGTTTGCCAACGACACATTCACGTCGTTACTTAATATACTTTACACTATTGGCTGAGCAACACATCTCATGTGTTACAAACTTAAGTGTCCTAGGATATGAAATAAATCGTTAAATTAAGAATACAAAAAGTGTTTGAAGATGCATTTGAGATTAGGGGTGTTCATCGGTTCGGTTCTCGGTTAATCGGTTTGTTCGGTTCGGGTTGTTCGGTTATAAAATTTTTTTGGGTCATAACCGAAAACCGAACCGAACTGAAAATATCTATAACCGAACCGAACCGAAAACCGAAATTTATACTTGAATTACATTATTTAATTTTTTTTTAATTTAATTATAGATATTTTTGGCAAAAAAAAAATATTTCAAGCATAAAAAGTGTTTTTTATTATTAGTATAAATTTTAATGGACATTTTTTATATATAAAATAATATAAATATATTAAAAATATATATACATTTATATAAATTCGGTTTTCGGTTCAGATTGTCAAACCCATATCCAAACCGAAAACCGAATTTTTAATTCGGTTCGGTTCGGTTTTGACAAATTCGGTTTGGTTATAAGTTCGGTTCGGTTTATTTTCGGTTCGGTTTTCGGTTTCTTCGGTTTATTACTCAAACCATGAACTGTTCATGGAGATGGCCTCAATGTTTAAAGTTATATAGTTTGGAGTTGTATAACAAATATCATAAGACTCTTTTTTGCTCCATCAAGTTGGTACTGGTGGAGATGGCCTCAATGTTTAAAGTTATATAGTTTGGAGTTGTATAACAAATATCATAAGACACATTTGGACTTGTTTCACTTTCATATATAGTTTGGAGTTGTAGCCATTTATTATGGTTAAAAATTACAACACAGTTGCATCATTCACCAACTGTAGTCCAATGTGTATATTAAATAATTAAAACAAAGTTGAACACAAGTGTAATATTATCCTATATATATAAAAAGACTTTAAGTATGTATAGCAAAATAACAAGGCAAGTATAACAGAAAACATTTCTTGTGTACTACGAGATGTCTACAAAATATTTATGTTACTTCATTCACAACTGTATTATCCAATACATGCATGAACACAACTGTGGCTATGTTTGGCACAAAGCTTTTTGGAGCTTTTTTGAGCAATGAGCGGTGAACAATGAGCTTTTTGATTTTAGAGTTGTGGGCTTTCCTATTTTTTAGGAAAGCTCATTTTTCCAATGCTTCTTTATGAAGCTGTGAGCTTTTTTGGCTACTGCTCACAGCTACTGCTCACAGCTCACTGCTACTGGCTGGCAATTTTGACACGAAACCTGTTAACACGACACGACACGACCTGTTCTTAACAGGTTTCGTGTTTGACCTTAACAGGTTTCGTGTCTTAACAGGTCAACAGGTCAGACCTGTTAAGACCTGTTATGACCCGTTAAGATTATAGTGTATATATATAAAAAGTACCCACCCACTAATAATATACTCCCTCCTCTCACATCTTATCCTCATTTCTCTCTTCCCCAACAAATAACTCCATCCTCTCACTAAACCCTAGCCGCCACTGCCACTTGTGTCTCGACAGTCGCCACCACCACCACCAAAATACTCACCACGACCTCCTCTTCAACTATCTCTACCACACGTGCCGTCAAAACGAACCCCACCATCATTTCGCCATTAGCGTGCCTTCACTCCCACACCTAACCACCCTCAGTTATTAGATCGAGAAGAAAAGAAAAGCTTAAGCTCACGGTTGTAATTTGTAAACTTGTAAATCTGGTTTGGGCGTGAGTGTTTTCATAGGAAAAAATCTGCTTGGTTGACCTCAAAAGTCAACAAAATCAACTCGTGTATGCCAATAAAGATTTTGTCCGATGTTAATGAAAAAGTGAATTACTTGGGCTTTTGAGTCATACATGCTAGTATTCAACTTAAAACAATGTTTGCTTAATTTAAATGTTATGAAATGTTAGAGAAAAAATGTTTGCTTAATTTAAATCCATCGCAAATGCTACAGATGAAAAGATGTTGGTGTAGACTAGAGTTGTAATCGTTATTGTGGACTTGCGGTTGTTTTTTTTTAGAGATAGGGTCTGCTTGGTTTGTGGTGTGTTGCCGAGAGTGTGGTTGGGTTTGAATTGGTTAAGTGTAAATTGTGGTAGTTTTGTTTTGTTTAGAGATAGGGTCTGCTTGGTTTGTGGTGTGTTGCCGAGAGTGTGGTTGGGTTTGAATTGGTTAAGTGTAAATTGTGGTAGTGTTCGTGTTAACAGGTGCGTTAACAGGTCTTAACAGGTGCACCTGTTAATTTTCGTGTCGTGTTCGTGTTTGAGAAAAATGACACGATTAGTTAACAGGTCGTGTTCATGTTTGACCTTAACAGGTTCGTGTCTTAACAGGTTCGTGTGACCTGTTATGCCAGCCCTACAGCCCAAGCAGTGCTCAGCTAGACACAGAGGTTATCAATGCACTAATATAAGTCACCAAAGACATCATCATATAAACTTTAATTGATGGGAAAGCAATTTTAAGAGGTGTGTATGATTTTCCGTAGTCACATACACATGCCCATCTATCCTGATGAATTAAAGTGTACTATTACAATGAAACAAAACTACTTAATGAATTGAATACATGCAGGACCTTCTTACAGCTGTAATATCTTCGTTTGAGGTGTGTCTTGTGTTGCTTCTTCGACTGAACTCGGCTCCTTAGGGTTATGTTTCACACAAAATTCGTCTAGGTCTTGGGGTATTTATAGTTTCTGTCTTAGGGTTCGATGCGGCGCATGTAATGAGTGGATGCAGCGCATTGACTTAACTTCGCGTGGGGTCCAAAATTAATATATTCTGGAATATTTGTACACCGTCTTCAGATGCGGCGTAACTTGAATCTTTATGCGCGCATGTCCTTCAGTATCTTGGATTGTATCTGGTGAGGTCTTGATAGTGATACGCCGTATGTCAGAAGTGTAATGCGGCGTATCTAGCGTAGAACGAGCTTGATCTTCTTCGTTGACCAAAGTTTCATATGCGACGCATGATAGAATTACATGCGGCGCATTCTTCAAAGTCAGGCAATGGTCTTCGAATTCATCTAAGTATGATATTGCGGCTTATCTGTTGAAAGAGATACGGCGCATCTTCTGAATTTCAGTAGACTTTTGACATCTTGCTCGTTTTGCTCCATAATTAGTCCAAAATCGCCAAGTTTCACCTATTACCTGTTTTTACCTGAGAATTACTAAAGTAAACATTAAAGTACCGATTCTCATATATAATAAAGTAAAACAAGTCAAATAAATAGGATAAATGATGATAATAATATGTACTTATTTGAGTTCATCATTTTAACATTGAGTTGCAAGACTTGTTAGCTTAGCATAGTGTGAACTCTTGTTGTTCATACACCATTTGATTATATTTATTCAGTAGTGATCGGTTAGTATTTTAGTCCTTAAAATACATAGAGTAACGGGAGTGGTTGTACCCTTGTAAAAGAACTTGACATCTAGCTTTGTGTCGGTAATTTTGTGTAAGCGACGTGTAAGGTTTTCTCCGCCGGTGAAAGGAGCTTGTTGACTAGTGAAGGAAACTCTCGAGTTGGATACTCGGGAAGTGGAGTAGGGCAAGGAAAAAGAGTCCTTGTAGCCGAACCACTATAAACATCCGTGTTGTGGTTTGATCGTTTATTTCTTTATCTTGCACTTTACTTATTACTTATTGTTTGCAATTGTCGATTACATATAAAGTTTTCAAAGGTAATTAAAATTAAAAATGGCAAAAACTATACAACCCCTTCTAGTTTTCCACACTTTCTATGCGTGGTTAGTAATGCGAAAGAAAATGAAAAAACAAGACTTTTTGAGGCAATGGGATGGTAGTCCAACTACTTACTTAAACCCACTTCAGTGTCCTTTGTGTAAACCTCAGTTGGATTCACATAGTCACATTTTCATTAAATGGCCATTTTCTATGCAGGTTTGGTACTTTGTGTCTTTGGGGGTATGCTTGATGTTCCTCCTTGTAGGGAGGATATTATGGATTAGATTCAGCCTATTGATCGCGCATGTTCAGCTAAGAGTGTTATTTCTCGTCTCCTTATTGCTGCAATATGTCGTAATTCATATGACAAGAAAGAAAAAACCGGCTATTCAAGATTAAGAGTAAACTAGCTGTTCAAGTTCGTGATTCCATTTTTATTATGGTTAGGCTCAAGCTGCTGACTTTACGTTTCAAGAATACTTCTTTAGTTAAGAGGATGTTGGATGGTTGGAATATGCTAAATAGCACGCATGAAACTTCCTTGACTTGATTATTGCTATAGATGTCTATTTTAGTTTTTCATGTACTGAGATTAGCTCTTATTATGATGTATATTTTTTAGAGTCTGTAGAACGTAAAAGGGGGGGGGGTGAATACATTATTTTCGGGTTTTTAGATGTTTAAAAAATTTAAGCATCAAAGAGCACCAAGTGGTTATATAACAATAAACACAACCACAAATACAACCAGAGTATATAAAGCATGTAAAGAGACACCACGATATATACTGGTTCGGGATGGGGGGTTTATACCATATCTAAGTCCAGTTGCGAATCCAAGACACGATACTATTCACTAAGTATAATCCTTTCAGTTGACTACAAATCGTTACAACTTCACTCCATCGATATCCATTACGATCGGTGCTCACTAAGAAGAGCTACTCCCAACGGTATCCCGCCCTCGGAAACCACCCAAAAGAATCTCACGATTCAACTTCCTACAAAGACCAATGACTTCCCACCGGAACTATCAAACCCCAACTAGATCTCCAGCGATCTAGGCTTGGTGACCATGACACAAGACTTCCCAACTAGATCTTCAACGATCTAGACATGGTCACCATGACAGAAGACTTCCCTTACAATCAAATTGAATGAATAAATGTTTGATTGTTTAATCAAGCCTTAACCTAACCTAGAGACTCAATTCTAATAGAAAGGGTATAGATAAGTAGACCATCGACAAAATCACAGGAATGGATTAGGTTCTTGTGATTCTTCCCTTGCAAGAGGTGCATTCTTTCAAAGATGATAAGTGATAGATTAAGAACACAAGATGTAGACTTAAACGATAGAGATAACAGAAATTAGAGAGAAAGAATGTTTGGCAAGGGTGAGGAATACAAGAGGCAAGGGTGGGTATTTATAGGCCAAAATCCAAAATGAGAAAATGTTTACCGAGGCTGGTGTGCTGCTGGCGTGTCGGAGCGCCAGCGACGCGCCAGTATACCTAGACATTTATCTCTTTTGGATTTTGGTCTTATAAATACCCAACCTAGCTAAACCCACAATTATACTTCACACATTTAGACCTTTACATTATTTATCCTTAAGGTTAACCAACTCAAATAGCCATTTGATAAAAATCATTTGTGAAATGTTTAAGTGAAGCCAATTATCAAAGAAAGAAAGAATGAATAATTGGATAGGGGTAATTTAGGTATTCCTCACATGGCATAGATAAGAGAGAAAGAATATGCTATGAAATATTTCTTTGCTTGGAAAGGAAGAGTAGATGTTGTGATAGATTGAGAAACGGAAGAATTTGAATTTGAAATGCAAATGTTGTGAGATACGGAAGTGAGAGAGTGAGGTTAGGTTGGAAAGAAACTATGGTTAGGTTAAGTGAGTTGGCATGGTTAAGAAAGAAAGAATATGCCAAGAATATTCCATATGGATGAGAGGGAAGAGAGTGTGCATTTGAAATTTAAATTCAAAAGTTGGATAAGGTTAGAATCAAACCGTGGTTAGGATAGGTGGGTTGGCATAATTAGGGTAGAAGGGAATATGCCAAGAATATTCCATTTCTTGGAGATAAAGGATAAGTGATGAGATGGATGAGTTGGAATGAGTTGGCTTGATGTGATGGGGAGGAGCCTTTGGCTTGAAATTCAAATTTAAATTTGTGATGTGAGAGGAGAGAGGAAGTAAGGTAAGTTGTATGTAAGGAAGGTGAGTTGTATAGATGTAAAAGTGATGTGATGGTGAGCCTAAGGGTGAATTCAAATTTGAATGTTGGATGGAGGGTGTGAGTTGGAAAGTGTGTATAAGGGAAGGAGTGTGAGAGTATGTATGTGTAATTTGAATTTCAAGAGAGAGTGTGTGAGTGAGTGTGAGAATTTAAATTTCAAATACAGAGAGAGAGAGAGAGAGAGAGAAAGAGAGAGAAATGAGTGAGAAATGAGTGAGAAGGATTAGTTGTAGAGGATGTGAAGATGATGTGATGGGGAGCCTAAGGGTGAAATTTAAATTTGAATTGTTAGGATAAGGTTATGCGAGGGAGAAGTGTATAAGAAAAGATTTGAGTGTGTGTGAAATTCCAATGAATAAACACATGTGCTAGAATGGGTTGTAAGGATAAGATGTGATGTGTTTGAAATGTGGTTGTTGAAGGAGAATGTGGTGAAAAAGATGTTGATGTAGTTAAATAAGAGAATGTGGTGATGTGGTTGAACATTGATAGTTAGATAAGGATGTAGAAAAGAGAATGTGAGAATGTGGGGGACAATAAATACAATCAAGTACATAGTATGTAAGTGAATATTAAGAGGATGTTGGGGATAAGGTTTGAAGGATTTTGAAATGGTTTTAAGGTTTATCTGGTGAGGAGACTAATCAAAGGATTAATTAAGGATTTAATCACATTGTTATTTAAGAAAGAAAAGAGTTTGACAATGCTGATTATATAATGTGTTCGGGAAAGTACAAAGGATAATCAGTCTTTCAAATAACCCAATGTCAAGAATTCACAATATCATAATTCGTGTTTTCCCATAACTTGACGTAATCAATAATCATCTTGGTGCAAACAAGCTAAGTGCTTTGCATAATAGTAAAGCATATCTCATAACGGGAAAGGATACATTTACGCAAAGGGACCTTTGACTTTGTTTGACCAATAAGGGAGCAAACCCGTTACGTGATTAGAGAAGACGTAAACACGGACTATGGCCATATGAATACTTTCACTTGATGTTACGTGAAAGATATGAGTCTCCTAGGTTTAGAAAAGCCTTGGCTATAGGCGATTAATAAAATACATGATTTGACGTTTTGTTGAAAACGCGAGGTTTTGATTTTTAGTCCCTCTAAGTCTAAAACCCGTTTCGAGTGTTCCTAATGAAGCACTTATCATATTCATACCTGTAATGAAAGATCCACATTTGTCGGGTAAGGGGAAATCCGACTTTCTAAAACTGTGACGAACCAAGACAGAAGCCTGGCGCGCTGCCTGTGCGTCAGAGAGCAAGCCACGCGCCAGAGCCAGCTCTTGGGTCATTTGGTTTTTGGCTAACGTTTGTGATTTTATGTGTTGCGAAGGTTTATTTGTCATCATTAAAACATAAAGAAGACCTAATCAATGTTGCCTCAAGAGAGTCAATGCGTAGGGCTTCTTATGTACGGTTTGTCGCAGGAAAGTTGATGTCATAGATAGTTTTCAAGTGTCTAGCTTAAGGTAATGTGGTATTCAACCACATTCTGTTGTACTTAACGTTTTGAGATCTTAATATATTTTATCGGGGTAATCCTTTACTCAAAAAAACTCTATCACACAAAACCATAGCCGTTATAATATATCCAAGGTATGTTGAGTAGCCATCAATTATCTAAATTTGTCATCCGAGATCATTGTTATCAACGACAAAAACATACCACCTGATTGACGCTCCCTCTAAATGCTAAGCAAGAGAATCTGTGAAGCAACATACAACTTTGTCCTCGAATACAAACCTCTCTTCGTGCAAACCGGAAACAATGGAGAGAGAAATAAAAGAATCGGCTATTAATATTAGTTCTAGTTTATCCGTTCGGATGCCATGAGTTGTTACCTCTATAACACCCTGTTAATCCTTAGCCCCGTCTCAAAAAAGAAAAGAAAATTTAAACAAATTTGGCCAAAATACTATATGCATAATAATTTGGCCATAACTTCTAACCTCTTCGAGTTAATTGACGCCGTCAATGTCATTCTCTTCATTGTTCAGTTCTACATAAGACCTAAACACGGACGCCGCGTTTGTTGCCGCCACGCGCTATCACTTTTCGCTGTAGCAACCATTGCATAATTTCGAAAAAAGGAAAAAGACTTTGCTAAAATCCACTTATGTTGCTACAATATGAAAGGTACTCTCCACTTGTGGTCGGAATTCCTCATCAACAAATTTTCTTTCTTTTTATTATTCAAGTATTCTTCTCTTCCTTGAGGTTTCGTGCTTTCGTGATTTCTCCGCTAGGACTGTAGGACAGTGTTAGAGGATAGATTTGGCCCAAGGTCGAGTGTGGTCTTACAATTCCTTAGAGTTTTGTTTACATAAGGTACATATTGGAGGTGAGGGTAGCTAATTGGTTTCCTACGTTTTGTAAGGACTCCAAGGTGTGCCTGGAGTCACGAGTTAGGATAACACTCACGGTGTAGCTAGTTTATTGAACAACTTATACATAATTTAATCCAACATAATGAATTTTCAACCGAACAACTCACACATAGTTTATTGAACATTTAGTTCATTTACAGTCGTATTTTAGAACTTATTTGAATATGAAGCACCAAATGAATTTTAATATATCATTAAGGTTTGGTGATGTGCGGGATTGCGACCACGCACTAGGGTTTTACCTCTCAAGGGATCTTGAGAAGCTTGCAATCCCCACCAGGCAGTGTACCTGACCGATGTAGTATAGTGTAGTGGCAAGTACCGGGGGATTGATCGTTCTCTACGGGAATAGTGTCGTTAGGATTGAAAAACTACTCTAATAGGTCTAGAGATGAGGGAAGATTCTTTTTGTATTTTTATATTTTATGGAAAGCAAGTAAAAATCTCGGGTTTTGGAAGAGTGGGCGGAATTAGTTGCAAGTCAACTAACCCAAATTACTAATAATGCAAATAAAATAAAATAACAATAAAATAAATGGTTGTGAAAACTATAATGGAGAGAATTGTGTTTACTTAGATTTCCTTACTCCCTGTTAGAACTTATGCACGCGCCATCATATAAGTTCTAGGATCGTTTTGGACTCCTGGTTATTTAGACCATGATCTAGGATAAACATTAAGCATGAATAACAATGATAAACATATATAGAATGCAGCGGAATAATCAAAACATCATTGTTATTATTAATAAGGCTTCGCCATCATCTCTAGTCTAACAATACAATAAGCCCCAATGCTATGTGATCAAGTATAGCACAGTTACACTCTAACAGGGATCCAAGATCCTTGAGGCTTATACAAACTCTAGGCGTCTAACACAAAGACCACGCCTAGGTTTACACACACACACCTTTACTGGTTTACATCTTTTGTACGTGCTTAATATCAATTCCCTGTATCTCTTTATATAATAGAGATACTAGGGTTACAAAGGATATTCTAGAATAATAAAAAGATATGCAGTAATCTTTTTCTTTCTTTGCAAGTTTCTTCCTTTGTCTCCATTAGTCCCTCATGTTTCACATGTTTTGTCTTATCAACTTAATTGTAATTCCCAACAATCTTCCCCTAGTTGATAATGACAAAACCAATAAGCATGAACTTCCCCTGAAGTTAATATGTCATGAAACATGTGACTTCCTCTTAAACCATGCTATATCACCAAGGCTCTACAAGTTGCAATCTTCTATGTAAATATTCTTCCCCTTTTTGTCATCATCAAATAGGAGACAAACGTAAGCAACCTTGATCTTCACAACCACGAATCAA
>LBNU01021109.1:1557-17625 GCA_014162995.1 Artemisia annua
TCTTCTCTCTTCCTCCCGCATAAGGGTGGCCAAGGCTTCGTAGTTTTGAGACACGAAGTCGCTTGGCGCTAATTCAGGCGTGACTCCTTCTAGCGCGCGGATGTCTGCTTCCACTTATGGGCCCCTGCGTCGAGGAGGCGCGCGTAGCGCCTTGATAGGGTTGATTTCCAACGCGGGTAAGGGAGTGCGCAGTGCATCCTCTGCGTTAGTAGTTGCCGTGGTGGCCTGGGTGGTTCTTGTGGGTGGTCCCATGGTTGGGAGAACCAGATTTGGGCCTGATTCACGGTTTCTTTGCGCACTTGTTGTCCCAGAGGCCTGGTTAGGGGTCGAATCACTTTGCCGATTTGTCATCCTTGTATTTTTTACCATCAATCCTTAAACCTATGTCTTATCATAAGGCACGAAAACATAATCTCATGCAAAGGTGGTAAAGGATTTATAGAAGCTTTTGTAAGAATGATAAGAAACAAAATAAGCTTGAAAGATTAGAAGAAGTAATAAGATTAAAAGACCAAAATAAACTATGAAAGATTTAAGACACCAAAATAAGCTTGCATTAATAAAAATTACACTAAGACTCCAAAATAAACTAAAATCTAACCTTAAAACTAACTAAGACCAAAATGAGGGCTATGGAAGGGATTTAAGGAAGCCATGGAGGCTTGCCTTGTTTAAAGTTTGCACTTAGACCCTTAGTCTTCCAAATTTTGTGAATACAAAGCATAAACTAGAGATACGACGCTATTTAACTTTCTAAAACTACAACTTGAGTCCTTGTAACTTGAGGTGATGTGTTGACGAGCTTTCCAAAGGTCTTCAAAATCATATTTAGAAAGTTTAACTTCAAAATCATATTTGAGCTTTGATTAAGCGTCTCTTTTATTTTCATGAGCCTTTGCGGAATAATTTGTCTTCTCGGGCTTTTCTTAAGTATATTTCATCTTTTGCTTGACTTTAGAACTCTTTTCCACATCTCGTGCTCGTTTTAGGCTTTTAGGTTGCTTTTCATGATGTTTTTGCAATATCCTTACCTGCACAATCATAAACACAAAAACACGATATCTTTGGCTATGAACGTTAGTTTTTGGTCTATAAAAGTCTAATAATGGTGAATAAAAGGTATGTGAATAAGCACATACCACAAGCCCCTCAACCAAACGGGCCCTGAGTGTTGGTGCTTGAAAGTTGATATGTTTTAACATGGCACAAAATGTGTTTGTGTAAGGGGTTTCAATTTAGATTTTTTTTTAATTATATAGTGACATTGTAACACCCCAACCCAATAAGGGTAGAAGTGCCACATTATGGTGACATATCAAAGCATATACAGACATACAACATCGTAATACAAGTGAAACTCAAAGGTTACAAGGGAATAAACTGAGAATACAAGGTTACAAAATGAGAACAATAATAAATGCTAAGTCTGAAGATGCCAAAGCTCCTACTAATCCAAAAGCTATCGAAGTGTAGTCTTCTAAGTCCAATATACTCTCCACTCATAACCCCGCTTCCTACTAAAACCTGCCGCAGGAAAAGAAATGCGGCTGAGCTACAAAAGCTCAGTGAACAGATATAAACAAACGAAAACTAATAACAAAAGGAATACGAAGTGGAAACGACATAAGTCCAAACGAACCTGCTGAGAAAGAAATCAAGAATATGGAAACAAAACGAGAACAGAATATGTTGCAATAGCTAAGTATCAGAAGGTATAATATGAATGTAATGTAAAAGTAAATGTAAAGGTAAAGGTCTATTCAGTATCTCAACCCCGTGCCCAGAACAGATCAGATAATAACAGTAACAGCCTCATATGAAATCCAGAGGGGAGGCCTCAGAATATCATATGTAAACAGACGGGTGACCTCAATGGGTTGTGAAGGACGTGTATTCAACAGACAGCCACATTCACCAGATAACAGATAAATATAACAGATCAGATAACAGATATCAGACCTAGGATGCATCCATTCGCCCCTTACCCATTCACGTGCAGACCATAATCAAAGGGACGGTGTGAGAAATCACTCACCCACACATGAGTCATGTCACTGGTGCATCAATGACACGGAGATGGAACCCCCATGCCTAGTGATAGCCCGGGTTTCATACTGAATGGGTCAATGTCTAATTTAAAAGTTCAGGTTACATAACAGAATTAAATGTCCAGAAAAAAAAGAGGTTCAGATTTTACAGATCATATCAAATATATATATGTCAGATTTTATCAGATGAGCAGTTTCATAAATCAGAGGTAAGTCAAAAGGTTCATATCAGATGGTCAATATAATACAGATTCAAATAATAAAAGGGTATCATAGCAGTGGCATAGGGAATCCTAAACAAGCAAAGGTTCGTATCAACGGTTCAAGGTTTACAAGTGTGAATATGTTATAAGAAACTGATTTGGAAAACTTAGCAATTCATTTTAAAACATGGTTATCGTAAAAGTATTTCCTTAAAACATTTCTGACAAAGGTTATTTAAACCTCCATTTAGAAACTGACACGTTGTCATATTTTCAGAAATTAGTTCAAATAGTTTTATCTCATATTACCAAGTTATATTTTTCAAAAGAGTTTCCAGACAACATAATATCAATGAACCAAAGGTGTCAGATGTACCAAGGTCAGAAATCATAATAGCGGTAGGGAATGGAACATAGTAATGAGAAGGCAAAGTAAAGGTTTGGCAAATGTCTAAGTCATCAGAATGTCAAAGGTTCATAATTTAAGGGTTCACAACTTAAATATTCAAGGTTCATAGCAAAGGTTCAATTCAAAAGTTTATATCAATTCTTCATTTAAAGAAATATTTCAATAGTGGTATCCATAAAAGTGATCTTTAATGACGGTTTTCATAAAGATAGTCTTTAAAAGTAGTTATCATAAAAGTTAATAAATTCCCATATAAATGTGGTATCACATAGTGCTCATAAGCATCATTTTAAAATAGGCTTTTCTCAAAACATTTTCATAAAATAATTACTAAAGGTTTTCACATCCAATTATAATATTAAAAGCACTTCCCAAGTTTCTAGGTCACAAAGGTAATGAACGAACTACATCAAGTGTCATATCATTAGGGTCATAATGAACGAATATCAAATAGATCATAAATGAGAATATCAATAGCAGGGAATCATAGCAAAGGTACAAAGAGGTCATGTCAAAATAGTGAATCAAAGTCAAGGAATCATATCAAGATTCATAATGGAGTTCAAGTAAAGGTTCAAATCAAGTAATTATAACATAGGCTTCATGACAAGCATCAGATCAAATGGGTCATATCAAATTTCAAGGTAAGCATAGCAAGGGTTCATATGTCACGGGTTCAAAATCAAGCTCAAATCAAGTCATATCAAAGGTTCACAAATTAAGGGAAACATGACAGGGTTCAATATAGTATATATAACAGATCAATATAGGAAAGCCATCAAAAGAAGGCTCAAAGCAAACATAGCATAGTTAAACAAACAGTCAAAGAGAGGAAAGGAAGAATCATGAGAAACCTTTACTGAAAAGGTCAGAATATCTGTACCTTAACGCGTATGAAAGGAAAGCAAATGAATGAACGAACACAAAGAAACAACGTCACGCCTCTTCAAATGATCTACACGAAATAGGGATCACTTAATACTTATATGTTTATTTCATAAGTTACAAATGGTCTTTAATGATTTATACTTATAGTTATACTCATTACTCGTTTTAGGTTTATTTACAATTCTGGGTTAGTTTCTTATGAATTTTAAGACACATCAAATGAACTCCAGAGACTCTCCCAATTTTTCCTGAGGTTCCCACATAAGTTAAGTAGTTACTCAAATTTTTGCAGATTTTATTAGTAAGTGTAAGTATCCTTTAAAAATTCACCTTTCCAGACCTACCCAGAAAAATAACTGCACAAACACCCAGAAAGTTTGCGTTTGGTTAGCCCATTTATACTCTTCAGAAAAATCTACAAAAATTCCAGGAAGTCACACATATCCTATATTTAACCACTGTATAAGGAGAGACATTAACTCTTTATAGTTTGAAAAATGAAAAATCAAAAACTGCTACTGATTTTCAGACCCGGTTTACTCAGCTTTGACACTTAATCTTGTAAAAATCAAAAAGCTTACCTCCCGACCTCCAATCACCATGAAATTTATATTTTCAGAAACTAGACAAATAGTAATTATGTTTAGACTCAAAAATCAAGCAAAAACACATTGGTATCATCAAGATTCGCCCTGTTCAATCCAACTCTAATTCCTGTCAGCATGTAGTGAGACAGATTCAACACAACCCTAACTCTTCTAAACCCCATTCGACCCATATTTAACCCAATGGTTTTCCAGGTTTTTAAGTCATAATTAATGTTTCATTGATGTTAATATTAGGGCTTGTAGTGTCACGATCTAGGGCTGGAACAAACTGATTCAAATGGTCAGAAATATAAGTCGATTAATAGGACTTATGGTTTCATGATTTCATGTATAGTTCTCTTTGTTATTCGCATTCAGAAATTAACGAGGTCCTCATGAAGCATATAGACCAGATTATAAAGGTCATATAAGATGTTTTCTTTTATGTAACCGATTAACAAGCAAACAAGGATTAAGAAACCATCATGTAACAGGGTTTCAACAATCGAAATTGAACAAAGATGAGATGATTACCCTTGTGACCAATCGAGTGGCAGAAAAAAAAACAAATAGGAGGAATTCGTACCCCAACTCTCACGACACAGCACACAACAAACTCTCATCCAAACTTCACCAATAACCCACGATTTACCCTCCTGGTACCCTTCTTGGCTCGACAGAAAAAGAAAAAGAAAGGAGGGAATACACCAGCCGATATTCTGAGTTTGTTAGTTTAGGGTTTAGTAAATTTTGAAGCGTACAAAATTATGAAGGAATAAAAACAACCGGATCCCCTTTAATCTTGTGTTATGGGTCGAAGTTGGGCCAAAGGCCAAGAAATCATGGGCTTATTTTTACTTGAGTTCATGGTTGGTTAGATTTGTTAGTGAAATAAAAGAAAACGGCCCAAAATTGATATTCGTGTCGTTTTAAAATTGTTCTCGTATTTTATTTATGTCACAAAAATTATTTTGGAGTTCAAAATGTTCAAAGATTTCTAATATGACGTTT
The DNA here is from genome assembly GCA_014162995.1 of Artemisia annua. NCBI lineage: Eukaryota > Viridiplantae > Streptophyta > Magnoliopsida > Asterales > Asteraceae > Artemisia > Artemisia annua. The sequence continues at coordinate 6,704 of LBNU01021109.1, forward strand.
CGTTAAGGTTTTATGGATTTGTAGTTACTTGTTTAAATTATATTCGCGTTTAATAATTTGTAACGTATTTAAAAAAATTTAAAATTATACGTAATTTAGGTATTCGAGATTTTAGGGTTTTACAACTCTTCCCCTTTAAAAAGAAAATTTCGTCCGCGAAATTGAAGATATACAAATCAGATGAGAACGTATCAAGTTATGCAAAACACGAAAACTTGGTTTCTCATGACCTTATCTTGTCGATCTAGATGTTTTCCATTTCATACAAAAAGGAACGTATCAGGAGGTGCCATGTCAACTGAATAATATGTCGCATGCAGAGAATGATAAGGATATCCCTCGTAAGAGATACACGGAAAATGTTATGAACATGCGACAGTTGAGGAGGTAGAGTTAGACGATCGGAAACCTCCCCGAAACCTACAAGAATCCCAAGCGGTCAAATAATCGCGAACTAACTCACAAAATTTTACTCTTTCAAAAACTCAAACAATCATGCTTCTAATATAACATTCCAAATATTCTCATAAATGATCCAAATTCGGTTGCACATAGTTCAGAACCTTATTCAAACAAATCATAATGTAACGGTCCCACAAACGTGAAACATATAAGTAGCAAAACATATGTGTACCCCTCCATGTGAACACTGGCATACATACGAATAGAAAGCAATTCAGTCGATGATATTAGATGGTAGAAAGCTCTACAACGAAACCTAAGATCATTATCAAAATACAGAGATCAACAAACATATCTCGAGGATCCAAACATATCAAATCGTACGGCGATAAGGCAGATCAAACGTATAGGTCGAAAGAACCTAAAGTCTTACTATTCGCAGATAGTTGCCAACGGAAACAGAAGTCTAAGGCTTCTCTTAGGCACTTCTCAAAATATCCTATGAACACAATAAGTGCACTTATATGACGTCAGTATTATCACGTTGATCAGGCGTCATAATACTAGCCTCACATAATATGCCCTCATGATGGTCATACTCTATCTCAATTCGTGAATCAAAATCTATAAACCACCTAGCAGTCCAACTAAATTCCTAGGGTTGGCCCTAGTCAAAGATCAATAACGGAAAAAATGTCGGCAAGACAAGTGGAACTCGCAATGACGCAACAAAATCAAGAAATATAACCAAGAGGAAAACGAAATTACTCGTAAGGGTAACGGAAATCATAGAATGTATATCAGAAGTAAGGTACGTCATCAAAAGTGTCAATCAATAAATCTCAAAGTTCCTTCCAAGCTCAAGTAGTCGATCCACGGTTGTCCATCAGCTCATAGGGTGAGAAGAAGATCATAAACTTGACTCTGGTTCCTCAAGCCTTCGACAGTTCTTCATGGAATTGTGGTCTAGAATTGCGAATCTTCGTCATGATCACCAAGCATCCTTTCATCCGCAAGTCTGCTTCTGCTCTCAATTCATCTTAGTACAACTAAAATGAATAGAGAAGCAAGACTGCGGTCTTCGACAGGTCTTCTATCACGGCTCCAGGTTTTAAGGTAACACGCTGCTGCCAACTCCGGGTCATGTGCTAATAGTTCGTCTGGTTGTCTTGATACCCGAACCGAAATCTCCAAGTGCTGCATGAGGTATACTCCGTTGATGGTAACGCCAGTCGTGAGCATCTTCTATAGTAACAGATTTGAGCGATCGAGAGTCATCAAAACAAAAGTAGCACGAAGTAGATTGTTAAAGTCACACATTGGATACGGCAGTCTATGGTAGCTTAAAGAATAGCCAGCCAACCCATAACCAAAAGACTTAAAAGTCAATTATATCAAAGGGTAAACAGATTCGTAGAATGAATACGGTTGTCAAAACAAATGGATAGTTCATATCTCATAATCAAGCACAAAGTTCATCAAAAGCGTTGAGATAGATAAGCGAACAGTTCAAAGTGTTGGGATCTGGTTAGCTCATTAGCACAGATGATAGGTAGAGTGTGTATCATCGGTAATATAATCATCGTATGGTTGTTAAAATTGAAATGTACAGAATATCAATTTTTGGCATCATCATGCTCAGTTAACAATTTCATAAGGGGATAACATCAAGATCATAAACTTCCAAGGGAACTTATTAGCAGACAAGGTTCACCATTCAAAGGGAGGGAACAAAAATCATATATCCATGTTTAATAAATATTAGAGTTCTCAAAGGGAAGAATTGGATTATGCAAAGTCAAGTAGTATCAAACGACACATTGTGTCTAACATAAGTACAAAATTCAAAGAATGTGTCAAACACCTTATGGTTGAATAATCTTCAGAACGATCAGAAAGGTATCAAAATGTTTATCAAGCAAATCGGAGATGGAGATCAAAATCAGTAGTGAAACTCAATGGCGTAAGGTATCACAGTAGTGTCTGGAGTATTCCAACTTACTTGGAAATCAAACATGTGATGCAAGTCTTCTAAATTCTGAGGCATGTTCTTATAAGGCTTAACTAAAGGCAAAGGCACGAATCAGAGTGATGCGGAAGCAAGTGTCACAAACATAGATGTCCTAGTCTACCCATTCCTCACCGGTCAAAACTTATGCTCCTACGGGGAGATCTTAAGGCAAATATGAAAGGTTATCTTATGAGCGCCTACAGTGGAAACTTAGTGGTCCAAACTTCACAGGTCAAGGTTTAATGTACTACGAGTCGCAGCCTGGTCTCTGATACCATAATTGTAAAAGCCCAACCCAATAAGGGTAGAAGTGCCACATTATGTTGACATATCAAAGCATATACAGACATACAACATCGTAATACAAGTGAAACTCAAAGGTTACAAGGGAATAAACTGAGAATACAAGGTTACAAAATGAGAACAATAATAAATGCTATGTCTGAAGATGCCAAATCTCCTACTAATCCAAAAGCTATCAAAGTGTAGTCTTCTAAGTCCAATATACTCTCCACTCATAACCCCGCTTCCTACTAAAACCTGCCGCAGGAAAAGAAATGCGGCTGAGCTACAAAAGCTCAGTGAACAGATATAAACAAACGAAAACTAATAACAAAAGGAATACGAAGTGGAAACGACATAAGTCCAAACGAACCTGCTGAGAAAGAAATCAAGAATATGGAAACAAAACGAGAACAGAATATGTTGCAATAGCTAAGTATCAGAAGGTATAATATGAATGTAATGTAAAAGTAAATGTAAAGGTAAAGGTCTATTCAGTATCTCAACCCCGTGCCCAGAACAAATTAGATAATAACAGTAACAGCCTCATATGAAATCCAGAGGGGAGGCCTCAGAATATCAGATGTAAACAGAGGGGTGACCTTAATGGGTTGTGAAGGACGTGTATTGCACACACAGCCACATTCACGCCTCTTCAAATGAACTACACGAAATAGGGATCACTTAATACTTATATGTTTATTTCATAAGTTATAAATGGTCTTTAATGATTTATACCTATAGTTATATTCATAACTCATTTTAGGCTTATTTTACAATTCTGAGTCAGTTTCTTATGAATTTTAAGACACATCAAATGAACTCAAGAGACTCTCCCAATTTTTCCTGAGGTTAACACATAAGTTAAGTAGTTACTCAAATTTTTGCAGATTTTATTAGTAAGTGTAAGTATCCATTAAAAATTCACCTTTCCAGACCTACCCAGAAAAATAACTGCACAAACACCCAGAAAGTTTGCGTTTGGTTAGCCCATTTTTACTCTTCCGAAAAATCTACAAAAATTCCAGGAAGTCACACATATCCTATATTTAAACCCTGTAAAAGGAGAGACATTAACTGTTTATAGTTTGAAAATGAAAAATCAAAAACTGCTACTGATTTTCAAACCCGGTTTACTCAGCTTTGACACTTAATCTTGTAAAAATCAAAAAGCTTACCTCCCGACCTCCAATCACCATGAAATTTATATTTTCAGAAACTAGACAAATTGTACTTATGTGTAGACTCAAAAATCGCAAAAACACATTGGTATCATCAAGATTCGCCCTGTTCAATTCGACTCTAATTCCTGTCAGCCTGTAGTGAGACAGATTCAACACAACCCTAACTCTTCTAAACCCCATTCGACCCATATTTAACCCAATGGTTTTCCAGGTTTTTAAGTCATAATTAATGTTTCATTGATGTTAATATTAGGGCTTGTAGTGTCACGATCTAGGGCTGGAACAAACTGATTCAAATGGTCAGAAATATAAGTCGATACATAGGACTTATGGTTTCATGATTTCATGTATAGTTCTCTTTGTTATTCGCATTCAGAAATTAACGAGGTCCTCATGAAGCATATAGACCAGATTATAAAGGTCATATAAGATGTTTTCTTTTATGTAACCGATTAACAAGCAAACAAGGATTAAGAAACCAACATGTAACAGGGTTTCTGTTAGGACCTAAGTTTATCAACATTTAATCAAATCTCGGTTATTTCAGTATTTGTAATAGGTTGCTAGAATACTTAACTTATTATGTAAAACGTGTAAAGTCCATTACACGTCCATTGGGCCTTAAGCCCACACGTTTAAGAAAGGAAGGAATAGGGAAGTGTTGCCCTAGCTCCTCTCCTATAAANTTGAGTAAAATTTAATTTTTAGGGGAGACTAAACGTTCAATGTTTACGCGAAATTCAAATTTTGGTATAACAGTGAAAATTTTGGCCGAAAATTCAAATTTTTAGGCCAAAATTCAAATTTTTTCAGTAAAATTTGGCGTCAAAATTTTTAAATCTCAAATTTTTCTAGTGACCTTAGAATTGCATTTTATGGTGAATTTCAAATTCTATGAGAGAAAATTTTCAGAGTCAATTTTTGGAGGAAAAACTTGAAATCACTATATCGACCTTGTGTGTGATCTAACAACCTTTCTTTGTTTGCATTTTGTTTGATTATTCCGATTACATCGCAACAATCACGGGGGAGAGAAAATGTATCAATCAAGGTCGCTAATGAATGAACAGACGTCTCAAATCTCCTCACCCACCAACAACAGATTAAAACCTTCACCTAATCCTTCACCACCAAACTCTGCTTTTCAAGACATTGATTCGCAAGAAGTTTTAATGCAAGAAATGAAAGATAAATGCATGGCATCTTTTAGATTACTTCATACACACCTTAAGCTTCTCTCTAACATAGACTTAGCAGGAACTCGTTTCGAGTATGGATTCAAACGGGCATTTCCATCACTCTTTGGTGAAGACGTTGAGATTTTCACTCATACGATGTTCCTCAACATGAATCAAGTTGAAGATCAACTTAACAATGAAGAACTTCATGAGAATGGATCCACGGCTGCCTTTTGTGTACTTAAGAAACAGTTTCAGCAATTCATCCGTACAAGGTTAAATTCGGACGATGACTCTCTCATTACAAGCAAGTATTTTCTTGAATACACTCGACTCGGTTTTCAAAACTTCAAAGATATACTGCTCCAACTAATGGATTCTATTGAGGAGTTGATTGCTGAAAGAATACTTCACGAAAAAAAGTATAACAAAAGGGTGAATATAAGAAAGTTGCAGACTCAAGAAGGGAAGGTTAATACGGCTAAAGCATTGTATGCTAGTTTGGTTGACACGGAAAGTAGAGGGACAGAATTAGAACAGTCGAATGACAGCAGCAAATTTGGTAATGATACAGACGCTGATTGTGCAAAGATCAGAACCTCCTATGACTCAGAGCCCAACTTTGACAAAGAACAGATGGTTGAGGAAGATGTCATACCCATCTATGACACAGAACCTGTTAGGAATACGCTTTTTGTATAAGAAATATTCGGTCACCCCAGATATGATTAAGCATTGTTTAGCTCGTAGTAGTTACAATAGTTAGTTAAACGTAGTTTAGAAGTAGATTAGTTCGCGGAAGAAGGACGGGTCTTTACCCACTGTATACCTGATCCGCAGCCCAAGTGGCACGCCCAAGTGGCAAAACCCATGTACATATAAATACCCTCTCCATCCTTGGAGAGGGTAAGCCTTCTCATAATCTCATTTTCTTTTTTTTGGTTTTCTCTCAAAGGTTCACCTCTTTCTCTCTCTAACTTTCTCTCTCTACATTTCTTTCTTTTCTTTCTTATATGCAACGAACCAAAACCACAAGTATGAGCGTGTTTGTGATGTTATCTAGTGTTCTACAATTGGTATCAAGAGCCATGGTTACATCCTAGGGATTGTAGGACTTGTGGTGTATGGTTTGTTTTGGTTTCTACTAGTTTAGGGTGGTTTCTACTCATTTTGGAGCTTGTTCGTGGTGATTCTTGTGTTCTTTCTTGTACTTCTAGGATTAGAGGGGTTAGATTCATCTAGTTTATCAGTTGGTTGGACTAAATCTAACGTTTGTGAAGTGTACGAGTTGTTTTGGAACGTTTTCTTGGCAGCGGTTTGCTCTACGTTAAGGTGTTCTTCGCAGCGGTTAACTTGGGTTTCAGCGGTTAAGTATTAGCGGTTAGTACAAGTAGTGGAGCGAACATTACGCTGTACTTTGTACTGTTTCAGCGGTTAACTTCCAGCGGTTTACTCTTCAGCGGTTAAGTTACCAGCGGTTTACTCTTCAGTGGTTACTTTACTAGCGGTTACTCTGTCAGCGGTTACTATTGTCAGCGGTTTAATAATCAGCGGTTACTATTCCAGCGGTTAAGTTTCAGCGGTTATTACATCAGCGGTTTTCTTTCAGCGGTTACTTGTCAGCGGTTACTGTACCAGCGGTTTACTTATCTTAGCGGTTTTCCTGGTTGACTTTAGTAAAATCCCGGGAAAGAATCGATTTCTCGGTTTAAGTCACGTGTGTTGTAAAATCCCGTCTAAGACCTTGTCATCATGACTACTGTAACATCTATTGATGATATCCAAGCTGCTGGGTCTGACACTCGACCTCCAATGCTAGAAAGAACGGACTATGAGTCTTGGTCACAAAGAATTCGCTTGTATTGTCAAGGCAAAGAAAATGGGGAGAACATTCTGAGATCAATTGATGAAGGGCCGTTCCAAATGGGCACTACCAGAGATGTTATCTCCACTGGTGATGATGGGACAGTCACCCTTGGAATTGACAGACCTCGTACGTACAATGATCTGAATGAAGCTGAAAAGAAACGATATGATGCTGACATTCGTGCTTCAAACATTGTGGTACAAGGGCTACCAAAGGACATATACAAACTGATTAACTTCAACACTGAGGCCAAAGCTGTTTGGGACAATGTCAAAATGTTGCTAGCTGGTTCAGAATTAACAAAGGAAGATCGTGAGTCTCAATTGTACGATGAATTCGAGCACTTTAAGATGAACCCTGGTGAAAGCATCAATGATTACTATGTCAGATTCCACAAGCTTGTGAATGACATGAGAATGATCAGAATGACAATGCCCAACATCCAACTCAACTCAAAGTTCGTCAATAACATGTCACCAGAATGGGATCGATTTGTCACGGCTGTGAAGCTAAACAAAGGACTCAGAAACACCAACTATGAGCAACTCTATGCTTATCTGCAACAACATGAGAAACATGCCATGTATGATCGTCAGCTAAGAGAGAAGTTTCATCCCTCAAATGATCCTCTTGCTCTAATCTCCAGTGCTCAAGGACTCAACCAATTCTCAGCTGACTTAATCAACCCTCCAATCACTACTCAAGCAACACAGAATCAGTCTTCTCTTGGTCAAGCCTCAATGCAATCAGCAAGTGTCAAAACCAATTCACAAGAATCGGGAAATTCCTACATGGACAAGAGAATTGATAATCTCTCCAATCAAGTCTCTCTGCTGGTTCAACACTTCAGAAGCACTCTTCCTCAAACCAACAATCAACTCAGAACCTCATCTAATCCACGTAATCTTGCTGTTGTGGAAGATGGGCGTGTTGTGGTTCAAGGAAGACAAAATGTCCGAGGAAATGCTCAGAACAGAATGGGAAATGGCAATCAAGGACAAGGAAGGCAAATCAAGTGCTACAATTGTGGTGGGCTAGGTCATATTGCAAGAAACTGCACTGAACCAAAACGTCCTCAGAACTCCGACTACTTCAAAGATAAGATGCTGTTGATGCAAGCACAAGAGAATGGTGTTAAATTGGATGAGGAACAGCTGCTCTTTCTTGCTGGTGATGAAGGAAACTCCTTTGATGCTGATGTGGATGATCAACCAGTCCAGGATCTTGCTCTAAATGACCCGAACATCTTCCAGGCTGAAGATTGTGATGCATTTGATTCTGATGTTGATGATGAACCTACTGCACAAACCATCTTTATGGCCAAGCTTACATCTGCAGTCACATCGGCAAATCAATCAGGATCTTCCAAATCATCCATCATTTCTGAGGTACTCAAATTATATGACACATATGAAACAAGTGCCATTCCAACGATACTCGATGAGGTTCATCAAACTAGTATTGTCACGCCAGATGATGTTGGTTTGAAAAACACTAATGTTTCCTCAAAACAACAACATATGGATAACAATAAAGAGTCTGATGAATCTAGTAGAGCATCTGAAGATACACATGTTGACGATGTGATGCACAATCAAAGGACTCATAACGAAGTAAAACACACCGACACTATTGATTCAAATTCTGCTGATATGGGTAATAGTAATGTTGTCCCATATGAGCAATACTTGAAACAAAGTGTCGAGACTGCTTTACCAAGTGATGACTCTTCCGTTAATAATGATACTTGTGAATATGATGAATATACTGCTGTTATACCTGATGACACCTTAACCACTAGGATTAATATTCTCAAAGATCAGGTGAATATGTATCAACAACGTGCAAAATTTGAGTTAACCGAACGTGAACAGAAAATGAATTGGCAAATGTGTACATATATTACCAAAAGGAATTTAAAGGAAGAAGAGTTAAGAGGGGAAATAAAATCTTTGCAAAATCAAATTGATCAAACTGTTAAACAAAAACAGGAGATCCAAAATAGTGTCAATACACTAAAATTAGATTTTCAAAGTAAGGAAGCTAAACTTCTAACTGATTTTTCCCAATTAAAGGCCTTAAAGAACAAGCTTGAAAACAAATTGTACACACAAGGCCAAACCATTCAAACTGCTTAAATGATACAAAAGCACATTAAGCTTCGTGATAAACATAGTGATAAGGATACAGGAGTGCCTAAAACTAATTATCTTAGGAGCGTTAGTGCCTCTCAACCTGCCTTATATGACTTCAATGTGATGCTTAAACCCAATCATGATCCCCCTGATGTGCGTGATACAGAAGAGATTGATGTAAGTGAAACTGAAAATAGGAAAAGACTTGAGGATAAGATGAAGGATCACATGTGCATTCCAAAGCGTGTTAATATCAATCCCCATAACTACTATGAGCAGAACCGATTGATTGTCTTAGTGCCCCAAACTAGGTTAACCCCTCAACAGATTTTTTGGGCCTTAGATGTGGAAAAAATGAAAGTTGAACTTCTTATGGCTACCACTCCCCTTAAGTTTGCTAAACCAACGGTGTATCCTCCCAATATACCCATGAACCTAGTTCAGATAGCACTTCCCACTCAATGTAAAACTCTTATTAGCATGTATGTACTGTATCAAATGTTTGCGGATTTTGACAAAACATGTAAAAAGAGGATTACTCCAACGGGAATTACTGAGGGTGAAAGGGGTTTTGAAGTTACAAAAGAATGCTATCTCACAGAAGTCATTCCATTTTTTAAACAAATCAAAAACCATTTTGAATACATGGAAACGTCTCTTAAACTAGAGATCAATGAAATGAAAGAGGTGTTTAAAAACCATGAACGTGAAGGAAAACAAACTGTAATAGATCTTCAACATAGTGAAATTGCAAGGAAGAATGCTCTCATCATGAATGATAATTTGATTGCTATGTGCATTGCTCAAGATGTGTTTTATACTGCTACTGATTCTTCTTTAACTGCTTCCCAATTTCATGAAATGTTTGTGTAGGACCTTGGATACAACTTATTTCACAACTTATCTTGCTTATTCTAGAGAGAGAGTAGAGAGAGAAAGAGTAGAGAACATCATGTAAAAATATAAGAACTATGTGTTAATGCAAATGATGAAGCTCACCTTCAAATGAAGGCTTACAATGCATTATATAGCTATGAAGTCTTGGCCTTTCAACTTATACATATTTGGCCCTTCGACTTCTTTCTTATTGAACTAATGGACTTATAACTCTTGAAACGCTTTCTAACGCAACCTATTACATGATTTAAGACTTTGATGACCGACACTTTAATTTATAAAAATACAAAGCTAACAATCTCCCCCTAAGTGTTGGTCATTGAAGGTTGCGTGACGTCTTCATCTTTGTCTTTAAACTTTAACATTCTTTGCTCTTGACGTCTTTAGAAAACATTAGATAAGTTATAGTTCTTTGTTCATCGTTCTTTGTTCCTTCATGCTTTGTGATCTTTATAATATGACTTTTCTTTGTTCTTTGTTGTTGTGATCGTTCATCTGCCTTTTGTCACTATTTCATCTATGTAGGTTGATCGCCTTTCCAACATGCTCATACATCTTTAGTCTTTATCATACGTTCATTTGTTGTTGTCGTTCTTTCACTTTGATCTTTGTCGCTTTACTTTGTAGATTCTTCTTTTTATCGAAGAATCTTTCTTTGAATGTTGCTTTCCTTTGATCTTAGTGAGAACTTTCCATTGACTTTGAGATGTATGTATGAGCATGTGGAAACTAGTGTGGTGGTTGTACCTGCATAAAACATTTAGCAATAAAACATCCGGTACTTACAGGTTCGGAATTAGAGATTGTCAACAGCATATTGTGAAGACTTTCTCCAACCCTTACCATGGCCGTTCCTAATCGGATACCCTCGAAAGAGCTTACACAGACATACCTCGAAAGAGTTTACGTTCAATCATTGAGAAGTACATAAGTAAATTCTCTCATAAACGTTCTGGCAGATTGCTA
>LBNU01021109.1:47510-57753 GCA_014162995.1 Artemisia annua
GGTGATTCCTTGTGGATTACGCTTAGTGTGTTCGATGATTTTAAACGGTCTACAGTCGTGGGGTGATCTCCAGCGACTCACCTAATCGTGGGTGTACGTATGTATGTCTGTGTAAGCCCTCTAGGGGGTATCCGATTAGGAACGGCCTTGGTAAGGATTAGAAGGAGTCTTCACACTATGCTGTTGTCAAATTCTAATTCCGAACCTGTAAGTACCGGATGTTTTATTGCTAACTGTTTCAATGCAGGTACAACCACCATCCTGAACACCAGCTTCCACATGCTCATACTTACATCTCAACAACTATTCTCATGAAAGATCGAAGCAACACAAAAGTCAAAGATAGATTCCATGCCAAAAGAATCTACAAAGTAATTAAGACAAACGATCTAAAAGCAATGCACCGTCTAAAGAAGTATACTACGTCAACACAAAGAATCTTCATGTATGAAAAGAGAGCTCCACACGAATGAAAGTTTCAAACGTCAAAGATGTATGAGCATGTCGGAAAGATGCAGATCCACTGGAGTCTAAGAAAGTGACGAATGACAGATTACCACATCATGTGATCACTATCTCATCAGCAAAGATAATGAACAAAGAGCGATGAATCATTACTATTAATCATTTTTGAAGACATCTAAAGCTATGAAAGTGAACAACTAAAGTCCAAAGACAAAGACGTCAAGCAACCTCAAATGACCGTGACGAACATCACTCCTTCATAACCGATCCTTAGGAGGAGATTGTTAGGACCTAAGTTTATCAACATTTAATCAAGTCTCGGTTATTTCAATATTTGTAATAGGTTGCTAGAATACTTAACTTATTATGTAAAACGTGTAAAGTCCATTACACGTCCAATGGGCCTTAAGCCCACACGTTTAAGAAAGGAAGGAATAGGGAAGTGTTGCCCTAGCTCCTCTCCTATAAATAGGACATCTATGTAATCCTATTTCTTGTTGGTTATTTCATTTACATAAGGAAACTCTTGCACTTTTATTCTTCATATTTGATCTAATCAACCAAACTCTATTTCTCATCTTATTTCTATCAAATCAATACTTGTGTTTACAATATGGTGACCTAACAGTTTCAACAATCGAAATTGAACAAAGATGAGATGATTACCCTTGTGACCAATCGAGTGGCAGAAAAAAAACAAAGAGGAGGAATTCGTACCCCTACTCTCACGATACAGCACACAACAAACTCTCGTCCAAACTTCACCAATAACCCACGATTTACCCTCCTGGTACCCTTCTTGGCTCGACAGAAAGAAAAAAAAAATGAGGGAATACACCAGCCGATATTCTGAGTTTGTTAGTTTAGGGTTTAGTAAATTTTGAAGTGTACAAAATTATGAAGGAATAAAAACAACCGGATCCCCTTTAATCTTGTGTTATGGGTTGAAGTTGGGCCAAAGGCCAAGAAATCATGGGCTTATTTTTAATTGAGTTCATGGTTGGTTAGATTTGTTAGTGAAATAAAAGAAAACGGCCCAAAATTGATATTCGTGTCGTTTTAAAATTGTTCTCGTATTTTATTATGTCACAAAAATTATTTTGGAGTTCAAAATGTTCAAAGATTTCTAATATGACGTTTCGTTAAGGTTTTATGGATTTGTAGTTACTTGTTTAAATTATATTCGCGTTTAATAATTTGTAACGTATTTAAAAAATTTTATAATTATACGTAATTTAGGTATTCGAGATTTTAGGGTTTTACAGACATAAAAACAAAGGTTATGCACATGTGCTAAATATATATACATAAGACATACCTTTAAAAAATATATACATAACAACTAAATGATTGCATAATAAAAACTCGCTGCACTATTTAAAGAAAAAAGGGAACAAAAACGTTCCCAAAAAATTAGATAATAAATTGGCTCCGCAGCAACGTGCGGGCGCTTATCTTCTCGTTACAAAACAATAAATACATGTACCAATAAACATAAATACGACCTTTTTACTTCATAACCTTTGGCGAGACCCCAGTCAACTTTTCCTTTCTTTCAATTTCTTCTTATCTTATGTGCAACCAGCCAACTTTTCCTTTCTTTCAATGTCTTCTTTTCATATGTGCAAAGAATCTGTCGTTGCCAAGTTGTGTGTTCTTTAAATTACAGAAGAATCCTAAAATATTGAGACAACCACCAGAATTAGCAAACTAACTAAATAAAACTCACATGTTCTCAGTCATCAACAGCTTGTATGGTGTAGGAACGACGAAAAGAAATATAAAATGAATGTTGATCAAAATGCAAGAACGAAATGTGATGAACGAACAACCTTGCCTAAGTGTTGGGAGGACGAGTGCCAACATAACCGGAACCCATTATTAAAAACGCTATAGCTTGTAGATATATGTATATGTAGTAGCGATACTGCCCAAATGCAAAATCCAAGCTACCACTTATGAGGAGGAACACGCCCACGCTAAGCTCTAGAATATGAAATCTGTAAGGATCCACATAATCATTAATTTAGTTAACTCATACAAGAAGATATTGTTCATACTTTGGTATCATAAATTTAAGCAGAGCCGATTCATCTAGTACTCTTACGTTCATAAAATTCTTTATATTTTCGAAAACACTAAAAATGCAATATATATAGCTATACTTTCTAATTCTTGTTTATATTAGAGTATTAGGAAAAAGTACCTCTCGCTGATTTTGAAGCGACGGTTTATAAGTGGTACTTTTGATGAATCTTTTGATGCATCCCCATGCTTTTCAGTGACGACCCATTCATTCACTCTGTTAGTTTCAAAAAGTCCAATGAAAGTAGCTTTTGTCCGGTGGAGAGACATGACATTCTCAAACAGAATCCAAATCACCACCAAATGGAAAGACCTACAAAATGAGCATGTAGGATTAAATCACAACTACAAAAAGAATTCCTGGTAACAAAAGTTTAGAAATCGAAGGCCTAGAAACCTGGGAGTTCCAACTGCATTCATAAGTGTGATGAGAACTGGGATGTAAACTGAGCCCCACTTTGGAATGGGAACTTCGGGTACCAAAATCGTTGTTGGGATTACAACACAGTAGAGCATGAACGTAACAATATGTGCTACCACCTTTCTTACAAAGAAGAAACTGTAGATCACGTACAGCTTCTTCCGTAATGGCACTCTCTGGATAAAAGAGTAAAATTTCACACCATTATTCACTAATAGTATATAATCTCACCACATACCGAAGAAATATCCAGTTGTTATGATCAAACCTTGTTTCTTATAATATCCAACACCATTTTCCTGAAAAGATTTGCCGGACCACAAGACCAACGATGTTGCTGGTAACGATAAGCTTTAAAATTACTCGGCAATTCATTTTTTACCTGTATTTCAGAAACTAAATTTATGATTAAGATGGGATCAATTTATACAAATGTAATTTATGCTTGCATACTAAATTAATTTTTCTTATCTCTGAGCTCATACATTGATCTACATATTATATTTATGACAAAATTACACGGATGGTCCTTGTGGTTTACACGGATTGCAAGTTTAGTCCCTAAGTCAAAATAAGTACACCAGACATCCCTAATTTTGGAAACTTGTCACCATTTTAGTCCCTAAATTGGATGGCCGTTAGTTTATCCGTTAAGTTATTTGCACCGTTAGTCCTCCGTTAATATTTTTGCTACCGTTAGTCCTCATTTTTTGCATCGTTAGTCCCTCCGTTAATATTTTGCACCGTTTTCAATCTTTTTACGTTTTCGTCCATTTTTTAACATTCTCGTCCATTTTTTAACGTTTTCGTCCATTTTTTTATGTTTTTGTCGATTTTTTTACGTTTTCGTCCATTTTTTACGTGCTCGTCCATTTTTTAACGTTTTCGTCCATTTTTTTTACGTTTTTGTCAATCTTTTTACTTTTTAGTCCCATTTTTTTACGTTTTCATCTGCTTTTTTACGTTTTCGTCCGCTTTTTAACATTTTCGTCCCTATTTTTTTACGTTTTCATTTCCTTTTTTACGTTTAGTCCATTTTTTTTAATTCATAACTTAAGCCAATTTTTACCAAATTCATAACTTATAAACTTATAAACTCTTGTAAATTTTGTACTTGTGTAAATAATCAAACTTATTTGAAAAAACGGATGAAAATGGATAAAAATGGCAGAAAATATATGAAAATGTGAAAAAGCTGACGAAAAGGTAAAAATGGACAAAAACAGATAAAAACATGAGAAAAACGGACAAAAACGTAAAAGATGTTCATATAGTTTTATCCTCTAAGACATATATACGGGCCGGTGAGCCCGATTTGATATATAACGAACGATGATAACGAACGAAAATGGCTTAAGTTTTGGTAGTTAATAACCTTTGTTGTTACATTTTTCAGGTTAAAATCTCAAGAGTCTTGATGTAAAACATCATTCCGGACAACTTTCGTGTTTTACACTTTTTATGATTCAGACCAGAAAGGGGTCAAAATTGTGATTAAAAATCGACACACAAACATTTTTATTAAATGTCAAATTTTCTTTTAGTATACTTACCTAATCACAAAAACGTAAAAAACGGACGAAACGTAAAAAAACGGACAAAAATGTAAAATAAGCGGACTAAAACGTAAAAAAGCATATTAAAACGTAAAAAAATGGGGACAAAAATATTAAAAAGCGGACGAAAACGTAAAAAAGCAGATGAAAACGTAAAAAAAAAAAATTGGAACAAAAACGTAAAAAGATTGACAAAAACATAAAAGAAAAAATGGACGAAACGTTAAAAAAACGGACGAGAACGTTAAAAAATGGACGAAAACGTAAAAAGATTGACAACGGTGCAAAATATTAAAGGAGGGACTAACAATGCAAAAAATGAGGACTAACGGTGCAAAAAATATTAACGGAGGACTAACGGTGCAAATAACTTAATGGATAAACTAACGGCCATCCAATTTAGGGACTAAAAGGGTGCCAAGTTTCCAAAATTAGGGATGTTTGGTGTACTTATTTTGACTTAGGGACTAAACTTGCAATCCGTGTAAACCACAAGGACCATCCGTGTAATTTTGTCTATATTTATATTTCTTAATCTCTCTTTTTTTCAGTTATTGTAGGTGCGCTATTTTACCTTTATAGAACCAAGGTACAAGAACTTCCATCCTTTAAGAGTAGCTCGCACCGCCAAATCCATATCTTCAACGGTGGTGCGGTCCTGCCATCCTCCAGCCTCATTAAGTGCAGCCATTCTCCAAACTCCGGCAGTTCCTAAAGAATTTTAAGATAATAAATCAATATTATTGTTAAATCATCAAACAGTAAAGGAACCATACACGCCAACATAGTATTCCACCATTGAGATGGCTGATTCTTACTTATTTTTCTGTTATTGCTAAGAGAACCACACAAAAAAAATGAATAAAAAAATAAATAAAAATAAAGAATAAATTTTAAAAATCGAATTTGTTTACCATTGAATCCAAAAAAGGCATACGATGAAGAACCCGATTCTTGCTCAACTTTGAAATGGTAGTCAAGTGACATCTCTTGCATTCTTGTCATTAAGCATTCATCTGAATTCACTGCAATGTAATACCATCACAAACATATAATTAGGTTAAATCAAAACTTAGTATTGACATATTATGCACCATAAAATGTTTTACTTACAAAAGATTCAAGTGAATGTTAGTGTCTATAATTAATCTAATGTCGGTCGTTATACATACAAAATATTCGAGTGAACGTTAGTGTCTATAATATATTCTGCTTAAGTTCCTCTTATGTGCATCAAAGTTGTCCTATTTTTTGTACTAAAGTTATTACAATATTATTCTACAAGTTTCTAAGAAAATATTAATGTATGTTATAAGAACAGTAAAGCAAAGGACCACAGCAAAGTTGTTTGAAAGGCTGCGTTCCTTTCTAAACAATCTTAATCAAGCCGGAAGACGGTCACAAGAAAGCGAGGACCACCTCCTTTTCCCATGAGGCTCAACAAAATAAGTGAAGACTCACAACCCATGAGTCCCACGAATCTAGAACAAAAGTTATCCCAACCAAACAATGATAATATTGTACGCCCAAACACAGCACCAACAGAAAAAGAAATCTGAAACTCAAACAAACAAATCTGCCCAAGAACTCGCTACCGAGTCTAAGTAGCTCTGACCCATGCACCAATCTGCCCATGCAAAATCAAACCTTTTTGTGTGTAGAGATATCAAAAGAAGGATACCATTCAGTTTTGTACGTTATTAAAAGACCCTATCATTCTGAAACTTCCACTACTTATACAGTGATGCACATCGCTGTTTTCTGCAACCTTTCTAGATTTCTCAGAAGTTGTCACAATCCATATATGCTTGATATATCCACTAAAGAACTTCAAACACCATTGCCCAAATTCCACCACCTAAAACCATCGAGCAAACCAGCTTGCTTTGCAACTTTGCAAAACAGATTTGGCAGTGTGAAAACTAACTAATTCTATCTGTTTATTCTGAAAAGTAACTTTCTACCACACCCACAATGCTTGATGTTCAATTACTTGTGTAACTACCTCCTACTAGTTAATTATGTCTTCCTATGACTCACTTTCTCTACCAGCCCATCCCAATCCAGCACTCTACTTCCTTATTATGTTTGGAAAATGGTGATTTATGTTGAAAATCCTTTATGTAATACCCCAAGTCAACATGTTACCATCGAAATTAAGAAGTTGCAATAATTCTATATTCTTGGCTTACATGTAAAAAGATTTACTCCGCTCATTAGTCATTAGTACGGATATCATACTAGTTACTCGTATTATCTAAAGTCTTAACATATAAATTTAACATAGCACAGGTGTATGCAGATGTGTATTTTTGTGTGTTTATATCATTTTTAATCTAAATGAAAATGTAAATTCAAAGGAAAACGAAAGGGGAATGACTCGAAGGGTATTTAGTCATTTAACATAGACCGGGCACAAATATTACACTCTAAAGTTTCTTACAGGGACGACTACCCGGCCTATTCTAAAGTTGTTGGGACTGTGCATGTAATTTCGTCAAGCCAGATGGACGATTTTTCCAATACACTGTACTCAATTTATTATGTAGAAATTGAATTATTAAAATCAAACAAAACTTCTTCCTTCATGAGTTTGGCTTTTAGAAAACAAAAGTTAAATTCTTCAAAGCTTTGTGCAAAACATACAAACTAAATCAGTACATCGCAGCAATTTATAGTTTGACAGCCTCTTTAATTCTTAAATAATGGAAAAACGTTAGATACCAAAGTGAAGTGAATTTGAAAGGACATTTACCAAATTTCCAACGCGCTTGAACGAGACCAAGTTCCCGGTTAAGATGAAGATAGGGGATTGTTTGTCTCAGAAAATCAGATTCGGGTTGGAAATCAGCATCAAAGATTGCAACATACTCACACTCATTAGCATATTGATGCTTTAGGCCTTCTTTAAGAGCTCCAGCTTTGTACCCCTTCCGATTGTTCCTAACTTGGTAGTGTATGTTTATACCTTTACTTGCCCATTTTTGACACTCCATTTCTACAAGTCCCTAATTTTCAATCGGATGTTTTGAAAAAGATGAGTATTTGATTTTAATTATAATATGCAAGAAAATATGTGCATCATACAAGGTAATGCTTAAACTAATCCGACAAAAGAGATATGACTCATTTTTGTGTCTGCAAAATTCGAACGTTGGAAGTCGTATGCTTTCAAAAAAAAAAAAAAAAAAAATGTTGCAAATAAAAGGGTGGTGGGATCAGGGAAGGGCATGTGATCCCATCCCCGAACCTGATAGGAAAAACGATCATTTAAACTTTCCTATTTGAAAACTGGACACTTTTTGGACACTTATAATAGGACGGGAAGAGTACTAATACATTGCATTGTAGTATAGATATCTTTACCTTCTTGGCATCGACAATGAGAAAGGTTTATATATAGTTGTCATGTCTTCTAAATCTTCAATTCAAAAACTTTCATCATATAAATTGATCTTCACTATGCATAAACTTCTTAAACCGTCAAATATAATATATAACCCAAGTATGCAATTACTGAGAGGTTCTGATATCGAATATTTTCATTTCAAATAAGCATGCAATAGATATTCATTAGTGTTAACAAAGACATATATATGATATATCTTCATTTCTTTAAACATTTTTTTTAACTACTATCATGGATGATTTACTCTAAATTAAAAGTAATGTTTTATGTCACTAATTCACTTGCATTTTATGTTATTAGATTTAGGGCATGTCTAGTAAGCAGTGTTTTGAAACCCGGGTCGACCCGGCCGGGTTAACCAGTTCCACCGGTTCCGACCAAAAACACGTGTAAAAAAAACCCGGGTTTTTAAAATTGGGTTAACAAGTTAGACCCGCCGGGTTTTGAGTAAACCGGGTCAACCCGATTCTCGAAACCCGGCCGGGTTTCGTTTTCTTCAAAAAATTTTAATAAAACCCGGTTTGACCCGGCGGTCGAACCGGTTGCCCGGGTCAAAAAGATAAAAAAATTAATAAATTGAAAGCCGGGTTGACCCAGCGGTCGACCCGGTGCCGGTGACTCGACCGGGTCGATTTCGAACCCGGTTTTCAAAATATTGCTAGTAAGAACATATATTTTAAAGCTTTTCTAGAGCTGCGATTTCAAAATAAAATCTCCGGTTAGATAGCGATTAGAATAAACACAACATATTCTTTGTTAATTTTTTCAATATCTTAAAAATAAATAAATAAATTAAAAATAAAATAGATAAATAAAATAGTTAGATAAATTTATGCAAACAAGTATACCAACAAAAGGAAGTTAACTAACGTATTAATAATAATAATAATAATAATAATAATAATAACAGTTGTCCTTATTAAAAATATTTCATTACTCATTCGGTTCTATTTTTATTATCCATCAACAAAATTAATTCAATTTAACATATGTGCAACCACTATAATATTAAGCAAACGAAATGTTTTTTGTACACATGTATTTAGGCTTTATATGTGCACCCACTATAATATTAAGCAAAAAAAATGTGTTTTTTACATATATTTAGGTTGGATTGACTTTTAGGCTTGGTGTAATAAGTAACGACTTTTATTGTTACCTCAGCTTTCTTTCTTTCAGACTATTTCAAGGATCTACTTGGTGTAAGGCAACCTACATCTCTATTGTTTTATAAATACTAAACGAATACCCATGCATAGCAACATGATTTTATAGCGGCAGATAGTTGTAGTAATAAAAAAAAAATTATGAGTTATAAACGAAAAATAATAAAAGTATAAGAATTTAAAAATTAACTGAATAAAATAATATGAGCTATGGGTTAAAAACGAAAGTAATAATAAGTTTATAATTTTCATATATAGGCTTTTTGATTTTTTACTTTTAAGAATATCGTTTTTTTTTTATAGTATTATAGATAAAGTTAATAAAAAAAATAATGTTCTGAAGGAAAATATTAGTACGAAGTAGGTAAAGCTTGTATGGATTTGGTGGGTGTCATTCGGATCCTTATCCATAACTAACACTATCATAACAAAAAGAAGATACGTTTGGTCAATGTAAAAAGAAAACACAGTCAATCACTCCAGACAACTCCTCAAATCCTCACTCTACACAGTCATTGACCGTACAAAATAGCCGTTGGACCTCCTCACTCTACAAAGTCAATCACTCTACAAAATAGCCGTTGGACCTAGTGACGGAGCCAGGATTTTGATATTGAGTGAGCCAAAATAATTCTTTACAAATAAAAATTACGTTTAAATGATTTGTTAGCTAGATTGGTCACTATATTAACGATTACTATGTCTGAACATGAATTTATGAATTGCTAGATCAAAGTTTGGTAAGTTAATAAATGATGTTTGATTCAATATATAGTGAATTACTGAATTAACGATTTAATGGAAGTGTATTACAAAAGAGTTAGTTTGAATTTATGTATACGTTTGAATATGGGTGGGCCAAACTATTTCTGACGTTGAATATGGCACCACATAACATAGCATCTATACTTCCAATTTGACGATTTGGGTTGGCCATGGCCCATCCCGATCAAAGAGTGGCTCCGTCTTGGACCCCAAACTAGCCGTTGAGTCAGTGGGACTTGAGGTAATAGGGTCTATCGGGTCGGTAATGGAAGACCAACCGAGTCTCACCCTCCTATTTCGTCCAGCCTTAAAACCACACTCTTAAGAGTTTAAATTATTTTGTTAAGGTTAAGGAAAGAATCATTATATATAACTA
>LBNU01021109.1:57874-106550 GCA_014162995.1 Artemisia annua
AACCCCTAACACTATCATAACAAAAAGAAGATACGTTTGGTCAATGTAAAAAGAAAACACAGTCAATCACTCCAGACAACTCCTCAAATCCTCACTCTACACAGTCATTGACCGTACAAAATAGCCGTTGGACCTCCTCACTCTACAAAGTCAATCACTCTACAAAATAGCCGTTGGACCTAGTGACGGAGCCAGGATTTTGATATTGAGTGAGCCAAAATAATTCTTTACAAATAAAAATTACGTTTAAATGATTTGTTAGCTAGATTGGTCACTATATTAACGATTACTATGTCTGAACATGAATTTATGAATTGCTAGATCAAAGTTTGGTAAGTTAATAAATGATGTTTGATTCAATATATAGTGAATTACTGAATTAACAATTTAATGGAAGTGTATTACAAAAGAGTTAGTTTGAATTTATGTAAATTAATGATTTAATGGAAGTGTATTACAAAAGAGTTAGTTTGAATTTATGTATACGTTTGAATATGAGCGGGCCAAACTATTTCTGACGTTGAATATGGCACCACATAACATAGCATCTATACTTCCAATTTGACGATTTGGGTTGGCCATGGCCCATCCCGATCAAAGAGTGGCTCCGTCTTGGACCCCAAACTAGCCGTTGAGTCAGTGGGACTTGAGGTAATAGGGTCTATCGGGTCGGTAATGGAAGACCAACCGAGTCTCACCCTCCTATTTCGTCCAGCCTTAAAACCACACTCTTAAGAGTTTAAATTATTTTGTTAAGGTTAAGGAAAGAATCATTATATATAACTACTACTTTTTTTTAATAACGCCAAGTTTAACTATCTCACAATAACCACAAATGTATCGTGAGAACCATGTTGAATGAATAGGTTGTGGAATGGAATGGAATAGGATGAGATAGAGAAAGTAATGGAATAAATAATCTGCGTTGTTTGCAACTTTGCATAGCGAAGAATGGACATGTAATACAGCGAAGAATAAGAACTCGAATTCGATACCAGATAGGTGGTGGACAGGGTGTCTGACATCCCACAAATGTCGTAATATTATATTTCACTTTAGATTCCATAATGAGTAACATGTGCCCTTAAACTAAAATAGACATACAACTTGTCTTAATTTAATGCCCTCTAAACTTGACTGTAGTTATATTTATTTGTCTTAATTTAGCAACCCTCTAGTTTTATTATTGAGTTTAATTTCAAATTTTTTTGTTGTTGATGACTTGAGGTTCTAACATTCATGTAAAAAGAAATAAAAATCCGTAAAAGATGTAAGGTTGAAGATGAGTGGGCGTAAAATATCGTAAGTACCCTCATGTGGCAACCACATGATGACCCTCATCAGTAATTTTTAACAAGCTAACACTCAAATGACCGGTCTGGGATGGTTGGTGTAATTATTAAAGTTTAATGAATGAAATGTGAAAAATCGGCGAAACCATGAGGATAAAAATTGTAATTAACTCTTTATCATTTTTGTGCATTCACATGTTTTAGGCACACAAAAGTCAATACAAAATAAGTGCCAGTTGACGTGGTGGGTCTAATTTGTTTTCTCTTTCTGAAAAAGATCAAATAATTGCAAGACCAATGAGAGGTCACACATCCTTGGTAATGATTCTTTTGAAAACAAACCATTTATTTAAAAAGTTTTGAATGGATTTTTGCTGTATTAAAATGCTTTAAAAATATTAAATTTGATGGTGGAACCGCATATATCAAAGCGAAAAATGGTCGATTTAACTGAGTCAAGATAAAATGCGTGTGCGACAGATAAAAAAGAATGGCGCGTTTACCAACCTTGACAACTGGATCAGTTGAATCATCCAGAACTTGAATCACAATACGATCCGATGGCCATGAAAGCTCACATGCAGCTCCAATTGAAAGCTGATAAACCTGTTTACAAATTAAGGAAAATGGTGTCCTTCCCTCATTACAGTAACAAATATGTAGATAGCAAATGTGGGTGAAAACAAACCTCTCTTTCATTGAACATTGGAACTTGAACAAGAACAAGAGGGTAAGCAGAGTTACCCAATTCAATATCATCTATAAATGGTTCATATTTGTAGCGTTTACCGGTTGGTTTCCTAAATACTTTGATATACCCGGAAACCAAACCCATGTAAACCTTTTCAAGAAACAACATGATTGACATTACCAAACAAATGGTCAAAGAAATCGTCAAGAATGGCACCACTATTGGTGCTTTAAGTTGTGTCCAAATCGCTTTGATTTGGGCAGCAATGTCAATACCACTAAATGATTCCAAAACATATGCCAATGTTGGAAAACTCTCCATTTTACTAAGAAAAAGGTGTTTGGATTTTAATCTCAAGAAAATGAGATAAAGAAGTGTAAATCAGTGCATCAAGTTTAGAACAGAAGTAGTACAGTTCTATTCTTGATGTTTTGCTACAATGAGGGAGATATGAATAGATGAATATAGTAGGTGGAGAGGGGATGTGTTTTTAAAGGTGGAAATCTTTTGTTTTTATCTTTACTAGGAGTTTCTGGTCATATTACGTAGCATATTAGCACATGTTCATTTAAATGATGCACCTGCTAAATTGCTTTTACGTTAATTATAAAGAAAAGTAAAAAAATAGTACAAAATCTTTTTTTTTTTCCCATCATAGTCACTTTTTAACAAAATTCCCCAAAAGGTCATGCGCGACTACTCAACTCCGCAACCCATCTAATATCGCGACACGTGTCCTTAAAAAAGTAAAGTTAGTTTCTTTGAATGGGTCCCACATAACTTCCAAACTTACTCAACCTTTGTGCTACTCAACCTTTGTGCTACTCAACTTACATTGAACTACGTGAAAAAGTACATAGGAAACTACCACCTTTGGGAATCAATATTATTGGGAAAGAAAACTTTTTCGATTATTCACCGGACAAAGACTGTTTCCTACCTACCAACTTCACAGTTATCCACACACACTTTACACACACATATCTTCCAACTTTTATACACACATACACACACATTCCATCTTCTCCGATCAAGTATCATCTTCTCCGACTATCATCTTAACGGTCATAGATTATTATCATCTTAACGGTCACCTATTTTTATCATATTAACGGTCAACGATTAAGAGTTTAGTCCAATGGCATCCCCCTTTCACCGTGTTCATGTAAGTCAACGTTTAAGGGTTTATTAGGGATTGTTAACGATTGGGGTTATTTAGGGTTTTCTTTATGATTCATGTGTTGACCGTTTAAATGGATGATTAAGGTTTTTAGCCATTTTGCCCTTTTTCACCCATAGAACAAGTATGCATCAACAGCCCAGTTTAAGCATTGTTAGATGCATCAGTTAGTGTTTTAAAGTTGTTCTTAGTTGAAAGAAATCAATAAACTCAGAAAGGAAAAAAAGAGAAAAATACAGAGATGATTGTGGTGTTTGGATTAGTGCAATGTTAATTTCTTTGAGCTTGGAACATTTTGTAACCATTTTCATGTGAATTTCTTTAAAATTGCAAATCTATGTTCATGTTTTATTAGTGCAATGTTAGATTTCAGTTTAATTCTTTGAATTCTAGTTTTGCTTCATAAAATTCCCATAAACTGTTTTTATAGGGGTGTTTGGATTAGGCTAGTTAAATGAGTTTGTGTTGTTGTGGTTTGCTAAAATATGCTCAGACAAAACACCTAGGCCTTAGGAAAGTTCAAATAATCAATTGCTTGGTCCATTTCAGGCTAAATGTCAAAGTTTGCATCTAAATCTCCCTAACAGTTGACTTTTGGGATTTTGGAGACTCAAGAGCCCTCATTTGGTTCATTTCTTGTTCAAGTTGCTTAATATAGGTTAATCTAGGGTTATTTTAACTTATTTAGTCATCTAGGAGCTTTGGAAACTCAGATTAGTCAAACTTGTGTAAAAATCTAAAAAGTCAAAACTCAGTTTAGTTAAATGGGACAAAGTTTGGTGCAATGCACAAGGTTTATTTATTTTTGAAATTTTAAAGTTTTTGCTGTTTTGTAAACTAAACTAGCTTGTTTGTTCAAATCAAAAAGAAGTTTGCAAATTGAAATCCATTTGGTCACTCAATTTGGATTTGGAAGTTGCTTGTCTTACCACTTTTCCCCTGTAGCCAGATTTTTGTTACTTTTCATTTGATAATGATTTGGTCAAATCTTGACCATTTGATGATGTTAAGATTATAATAATGGGCATTGACAATAAATGAACAAAAATACGTTAGAATATTCATAATGATACTTTCTTTGTTTGGATTGTTCGGTTTTCACAATGATACTTTTTTATCTGCATAAGTTAGTGGAAACCATCTAATTAAGGGGTGTTTGGATTAAATATGTACTTAGTGCTTATGCTGATTTGTGAGTGTCTTGTCTGCATCTTTAGAATAGGCATAAAATACATATGCCCTGCAACAAAAAGTCAAAATCAAGAATCTTTGCCAATTTCTATATACATTCAAGTACTGTTGCTACTTCCAAAGATAACAAAAGACAAACTCGTCCTGAGTCTTCATCTGATAGTTTTGTGAAACGCTCTTGATACTCAATCACTGATAGAAGATCTATGGTTTTAACATACCGCCCTATCTTCTCCGGAAATACTCGGTCACGGAAACTGATATCACCCTCCCTAAACTTACGAAAACTGACAATCCCAAACTTAAATCCAGTTATGAGGCAAAATTCACGACGACCAAAGTGAAGCAAATGTTCATTAACATCATATATGAGTGGCAAATCATAATGTTCATTAAGAGATAAGACTTGCTTCTGAAGTATGTAATGGATAAGATCCTCCTCATTGTCAACATAAGTCAAATCAAGCCACGGCCCGAAACATGTAGACCTAAACAATACACAACGGTCCAAACCTAGTCTGTCTTTGATTAACGGAAAATAACTGAGTTTGCTTCTAACGTGGACCCTCGCATGATATTCCTAAATTAAAAAAACAAATCAAAACCAAAATAAGAAACAATAACATATAAATCAATTTTCACATTACAAATCATNNNNATTATTACCACTAAATACATTGACAAGTATTTGACTAAAAGTGCTAACCTTGAAACACAAGAGAAATCCAGACAATGAATACGATGGAACAAAGTTTGGATCTTTGTCCATTGATTTATGGTGCTCAATGTTATGCTTTGAGTTGACATTTTTAATGGCAGCGTATAACACCCGCCATATGTGTTCTCCCCATGGAAACTCATTCCAAGCTTCCAGATCATCTACCATCCTTAGCAATACATCATCGACAATAGATCCTAACTCACGACCCATAAATATAACTTCCAAAGATAACAAAAGACATACTCGTACTGAGTCTTCATCTAATAGTTTTGTGAAACGCTCTTGATCCTCAATTACTGATAGAAGATCTATGGTTTTAACATACCGCCCTATCTTCTCCGGAAATACTCGGTCACGAAAACTGATATCACCCTCCCTAAACTTACGGAAACTGACAATCCCAAACTTAAATCCAGTTATGAGGCAAAATTCACGACGACCAAAGTGAAGCAAATGTTCATTAACATCATATATGAGTGGCAAATCATAATGTTCATTAAGAGAGAAGACTTGCTTCTGAAGCATGTAATGGATAAGATCCTCCTCATTGTCAACATAAGTCAAATCAAGCCACGGCCCGAAACATGTAGACCTAAACAATACACAACGGTCCAAACCTAGTCTGTCTTTGATTAACGGAAAATAACTGAGTTTGCTTCTAACGTGGACCCTCGCATGATATTCCTAAATTAAAAAAGCAAATCAAAACCAAAATAAGAAACAATAACATATAAATCAATTTTCACATTACAAATCATAGAGTGCAGTAGCAACAGTACTTGAATGTATATAGAAATTGCACAAGATAATTGATTTTGACTTTTATGCCTATTATAACTTGCACAAGATTCATAGAGGGCAGTAGCAACTCTAAAAGCTAATAAGCCAAAGCTTAAAGGGAACTAAAGAAGTCCTAAACAAGCAGTAGGGAATCTAGAATAAGCAGTGAACATTGATCAAATTAAGCAAAGGAACACAAATAAGCTTATAGCATACTGATGCAAAACAGTCCTAATGGGTCTACTAGAGGACAGAATTTAAGCGGGAAAATAAACTCCTAATTGCAATCCAATCTTAAAATCCTAAAACTAGTACTACCAGCTATTAGTAAACCAAATTTTAAGCAAAGAGCACAAGTAAATAAGCAGGAAAGAAACTATAAAAAGCACTAATGAACAGACAAGGTTGTGGTACAGGACACTACAGATTCCAACTAAGCTACTTTAAGCTAATGAAAAGGCCTTCAAACTTATTCTAAAATGCTTAAACTAAGTTGTTTTATTAATATGAGCTACCAAGCTATTTAGAAAACCATTTTTTAGGAGATTTTGAAAAAGTTTTAAGCTCAAAATCATTTATCCAAAAAGCCGAGAAAGCTGCTGATGCAATTTGCTTTTATGGGTTGAAAGTGGGTAAAACTGAGATACAATCCTACAAACCACTACTACCAGAGGTTGTAAAACTGTGCCATCCTATATGAACCAAACCAAGCTAAAATAACAACTAAAAATATGACCTGAAGCTAGAATTCACCTAAGCTACCATGGAAACTGTTTTATGAAATGATCAAACTATATTGCTTAACTACTATAAAAACTAATGGGACAGAGAGATCAAGCTAAGTACCTCAAGAACTCACATGTGCATATTAGGCTATAAAGGCAGTACACTAAGTACCTCAAGGGATTTTTATACTATCTCAAATCCTAAGTTTAAATCCTAAAAACAAACCCATTTAAGAAGTTCAGCAGAAGCAGCAAAAGCAATGAAAATAAGCACTTCAATAGGGACAAATAAGCACTATATGAAACCAGAAGTTCAGCAATCATGTAAATCACTCTAACAACTTCTAATACACTGAGAAATAACAATCAAACTCAGAATACAAGCATAAGGTTCACAGATGCACTAAAGTCCTACTTTGCAGACTAAAAATAAGCAGGGTAATTAAGCTATAAATATCAAACAAAAGGGGGCAAAAGCTAGGCTACCTAGATGAGAACCTAAAAATACCAAAAGCCCTAATTCTAACCACAAATTGAAGCCTAATTATCCTCTTGTTCAGCAGATGAAAAAATGTAACAATGTAGATTTTTGACTTTTATGCTGGCCTAAATGTTACCCAACATGTTATACTAATTGGATTAAACACTTAAGAAGCACAAATCCTTAGTTTAAATCCTAAAAACAAACCCATTTAAGAAGAAAGAAATTTTGACAAAAGCACCAATCGGAAAAAAACACAATAAGCACCAATCAGAAAACAAAAATCTGCAGATGAAAAAACACAATAAACCCATTTAAACAAACCCATTCAAATCCAATATGAAATACAGATCTATATAAGCACCAATCGGAAAAGTTAATTGTGTGATTTTTTCAATCGGAAAAAAAAGTACCGGAATCATTGCCGGAACTTGTATGTGTGTTTTATTGAACCGTTTATTATAAAAATAATAAAAGAAAGAGAAAACCAATTCAATTCAAATAACATCAAAAAAAAAAAAAAAAAAAAAAAAAAAAAAAAAAAAAAAAAAAAAAAAAAAGAATCTTTACCTTCCCAATAAAGATGACCGGTCACCTTTCAGCACAAGGGTTGAGTAGCCGCCGGGTTGAGTATCCGGCGGGTTGAGTATATTTGGAAGTTGATGTGGGGCCCAGAAAAAATACACGTGTCGCGATATTAGATGGGTTGCGGAGTTGAGTAGTCGCGCATGACCTTTTGGGGAATTTTGATAAAAAAGTGACCATAGTGGGGACCAAAAAAAAGATTTTGTACTATTTTTGTACTTTCTCTATTCTTTAATTCTGAAAAAGGTATTGATCCAATTTCCAAAAAGCTACAAATCCAACTAGTTTTCCCAATTTGGTCATATACTAACGTGCGAATGTGCGATCCCACTGAATGTACGACACATGTTCACTTTTT
Organism: Artemisia annua; assembly: GCA_014162995.1. NCBI lineage: Eukaryota > Viridiplantae > Streptophyta > Magnoliopsida > Asterales > Asteraceae > Artemisia > Artemisia annua. Next base: position 65,879 of record LBNU01021109.1, read on the forward strand.
TATTATTAAGTACACTGGGTAGGTGGATGTTTTCTCCTTTTTGTTTTATTATTAAAAGTATTAAAAGACTATAATACCCCATCTTTATATAAAATTAACTCACCACTTTCTCTCTCATTTATTTTTTTCACCTCTCTGTTCTCTCTTCATTTTTTTTCTAGTCACCACCACCTCGCCATCACCTCCAAATCCATCATCACCGCCGCTTGATACTTCCACCACCACCACCAAACCACCGTGACCCAAACTAACACAACACACAAGACCAAATAAATCTAACAACCAAGAATAAGCTTATGAGCTCGGATTCAAGATGAAACAAGGCGTACGAGAGTGAGAATCGATGAGTTTATCACCCTTACCCATGGATCTACTTACCTCCTTACCTAAAACGCAGATTAACCATTCTCAAATGAACTAAAGTCTCTTCTAGTCCCTTCCTTCTATCTTATCCTTAGAATGCTCACCTGAAAATGATGCTTAAAACGTCAACATAATGTTGGTGAGATTCATAGGTTTAAGACACACATACACTCTCAAGGCAACCAGTTCACTGTGATCATAAAATATAGCTGGACAAATAAATATAGTTATCATACAAGCTACATGTACCCATAAATCAATCATCACACAAAAGGCTACCATCGGGCCGGCACGTGACCCCCGCTCCAAATCACATCATCAATTGGGTCGCATACGCGAGCAACAGGATAGGCATCCTCCCAATTGGATCCCATATCAACCACACAACACAATAACGAGTAGGAGTATTACTCTCCAATTGGATACTCCCCTCCAATTGGACCACACAGCATTATCACATATCATTCAATACATAGCATACATACGATAATATTATTAGTCCAAGCCTTTCTAAAATCACACACATAATCACAGTAACTCAAACCATTTAAGACAAGCATCATTCCCATCCCAATGTTTAAAACAAGGTAAAAATATGGGACTATGAACTCACCTTAACTCTGCAGCTTCCAACAATCCACAATCACAATCTAAACAACGCACAAATAGATATACATTACATACGGCCAAGCTAAAAGCTATAACCCATGCAATATTCATATGATGGATGTCTAAGGTTCATATGACCCACCATGGATCTCCTAGACTCCATACCAAACACCATCAACCACTAATGCTCACTAAATCCCTTGCACTTATAAACTCAGAAACGCAGAATTTTAGGGTACTTTCACCCACATAAAATAATGACCAAACAAGCTTAAAGACTTACACCAAAAATTCCCCATGGTCTCTCATAAGCATACAAGCTAATCCCAGAAGTCCATGGTCTAATAACACACAAAAGTACCCATAAGAAAATCAAACTTGTTAACTATCCAGATTCACATCTGAACGCACACCAAAAGTTTTTGATTTTACAAAAATACTTCCACAACTTTTTATCGCGAATCCTTTTCGTGGGAGTCTAACATAACCTAAAACTTAACTTTCCCATAAGGGCTAACCTTAATAACACTTTATCATCCCCAAGTCACTATCAAACTTTTACCCATATTCTGTCCCGGTTTAACAGCTTTGACACCTTATCTTGTAAAAATCAAAAGACTAACTTCCCGACCTCGAAATCAATCGTGGTTGGACTTTTTGAAAAGCTCTTTCTTTGAACTACAATTTAGAGTTAAAATTCGTGATCTAACTCATTACCAACTATTAAATAACTTCGTATCTTTACAGCCCTAACTTTCTGTCCAAACCCTAACCTACAAACTAACGCGTTTTACACTCAATTCGCTTAACCAAACCTCATACCATTATCAATTAATGATCCTAACATGCTTTACATCATAAAATTACAGAAGTGTATAAACCCTAACTCCATCATAATTTATATTACACAAATTATAACAATAAAACATTAATTGGATGAAAACTAGTATCAAAAGTATACCTTACGCTTGATTTTTGGCTTCAAGAGCAAAACCCTAATTTTCCCTTGACTCTCCTTCTCTTGGATCGACCTTAAACTAAAAAAAAACGTTCTTAGGGTTGTTGTGTTTGTATATATATTATTTAGTGGATAATTCCTTAATTTAGAGTTGTAATTGGACTCAAATTTGGTTTATATATATATATATATATATATATTTATTAAATTTAATTATTACACTCAAAACCCCATACTTTTCATATTTTATGTATTACCATATCGAAACCTAACGTCTTTCGCGATAAACCTAAATTTTACGACAATCCGGAAAATAATCATTTTCAAAACAAAGTTTCCAAAAATAGAATTTCACACACTCTATAAATATATCTCATAATAACAACCTCCTCATAACTTACTAACGCTCAAACACTTGCACGTAGACTTGTTACGCAAAAACCACGAAACATCAAACTACACAAATCACTTCTACACCATAAAGGCAATCATTTCTCAACACTACTCAAAATCATAACAATAACCTTACACGCAAATGGATTTAGTGCCACACTCATACTCATCATAAATATATATTATACTTATCTCACACATATACCCCACATAAATACTTAATTCACACCAACCAAAGTTAAACGACTAGAGACTATTAGTCAAACTAATCTGCTAAAATCACGGTTGTCACATCATCCCCCACTTAGGGAAATCGCGTCTCGAGATTTAACAACTCGTCTCATCAATAACCTCAAGAAAATTTATGGATATTTAAGCGAAATAATACCACACCATAAAACCATAAATCGCAACCATTCTAATGACGATGTGGGATTCTACCATGACATAAAAAGTCACAGAGAAAGAACCACCAAATAAGAACCAACTAAATACCCGAATTCACACGATCGAAAACATCCTGATACTCCAACGATACACGAAAAAAATAGATACACTACCCCGATCAATGATCCAAACAACTTCTCACATGTAGGTACGATATCCCCGCATCTAACTTCAACGATCTACATCCAACTACAACCGATCTACTCACCAACCACATCAGCAAAACAAATTCGGATGCTTAAATCTCATCTGATCCTCACGTTCCCAAGTAAACTCAGGACCACGCTTCAAATCCCATCGTACTTTCACCGATACTAACTTACCACGCTTCCTCTCTTAACATCTCAATCCATAATCTCAACAAGTTCCACATCAAAATGAAAGGTTTTGTCAACCCTAACCTCATCTAATGGCACATACAAACTAGCATCCGCCAAACACTTCTTTAGATTAGATACGTGAAACGTATCATGCATACTACTTAACTTCTCCAACAATTTCAACCGATATGCCACAAGTCCACTCCTTTCTGTAATCACGAACGGTCCTACTTATCTCGGTGCTAACTTACCTTTCTTGCCAAAACGCACAACACCTTTCCAAAGAGAAACTTTAAACATTACAAAATCACCAACATTAAATCCCAAAGGCTTACAGCGATTATCCACATAACTCTTTTGACGATCTCTGGCTGCCTTAAGTCTTTCTTAAATCTGCAAACCTTATCCGTAATCTCTCATTCCAGTTCAGGACCAATTATCTGGCTTGTTCCAACCTCTAACCACAGAACAGATGATCTACACTTCCTTCCATACAATATTTCAAACGACACATTCTTAATACTAGAATGATAATTATTGTTATATGAGAACTCAGCTAAGGGTAAATGCATACCCCAGCTTCCTCCAAAATCCAACACCCCCATGCTTTCAGCATACTATCCAACGCCTGGTTGTACGCTCACTTAGTCCATTCATTTAAGAATGATAAGTCGTACTCATCTTCATACGCTATCCCAAAGTTCTATAAAACATTTACCACAATCGCAAAGTAAGTATTTCATCTTGATATAAGCTGATTGCCGCGATACTCCACGTCTCTCTACCTTTTCTACATCAACATCCCCAGATATTTCTGGCTGTTGCATCATCCTAATAGTTCTTGATATCAACCTTCACATTCAAGCTTATCAAATACTTGCTAAGGCAATTGTATTCCTCTTCATACTTGCTCCTCAATACATATCTTGCTGAGGTAATAACACGTCTTATCCGTTCTAGGATGTATCAAATACCTTGCATGTTTGACGTCCTTATGCCTCCTTCCCGTGGAACCAATAACTGGTCCACAAAGTACCATCCTCCATATTCATTCCATTTGTTGATCTAACCCACGCAACATCTCAAACATGGCGTTCTCATCCTTGAGAGCTTCATCTTGCCCCGCCAATATCTTACTCTTAATTCCTGAATGCAACGTCATGCTCATAGCTCGCACACGTTTAGGCTTAATCCTCTCCTTCCTACTCAACGCATCAGCCACCACGTTCACTTTTCCAAGTTGATAGCGAATCTCACAATCATATTCACTAAACAGTTCAATCCATCTTCTTTGGCGCACATTCAGCTCTTTCTGAGTAAAAATATGCTGAAAACTCTTACGATCAATGTAAACAATACTCTTCGTGCCATACAAATAATGTCTCCAATTATTGAGAGCGAATACAACCTCACCAAGCTCTAGATCATGAGTGGTATAATTCTTCTCATGGATCTTGAGTTGTCGGGATGCATAAGCTATCACTTTCCCTCTTTGCATTAACACACACCCAAAACCTTGATTTGACGCATCACAGTATACCACAAAATCATCTGGCCCGTCAGGTAACGTCAGGATAGGTGCATTACACAAACTATCCTTTAATGTNAAACAATACTCTTCGTGCCATACAAATAATGTCTCCAATTATTGAGAGCGAATACAACCTCACCAAGCTCTAGATCATGAGTGGTATAATTCTTCTCATGGATCTTGAGTTGTCGGGATGCATAAGCTATCACTTTCCCTCTTTGCATTAACACACACCCAAAACCTTGATTTGACGCATCACAGTATACCACAAAATCATCTGGCCCGTCAGGTAACGTCAGGATAGGTGCATTACACAAACTATCCTTTAATGTTAGAAAATCCACCTCTTGCTTATATCCCCAAACATACTTCTTATTCTTTTGAGTCAACGTAGTGAGAGGCTTAGCGATCCTTGAAAAGTTCGCTATAAATCTCCTGTAGCACCCAGCCAATCCTAAAACAGAACGTATCTCAAACGGTGTCGTAGGAGCCTTCCAATTCCTGACCGCTTCAATCTTACTAGGATCCACATGTACACCTTTAATATTCACCACACGCCCAAGAAAATATATCTCTTGTAACCAAAACTCGCATTTCGAGAACTTGAGATACAACTTCTCATTCTCTAGCAAAACAAGTATCAACTTCAGATGTTCTCCATGCTCCTCCTTCATCTCAGAATAGATTAAGATATCGTCAATGAACACAATCACGAACTTATCCAAATAAGGCTAACACATGCAATTCATCAACTCCATGAATACCGCAGGTGCATTTGTCAACCCAAAAGGCATAACCGTGATCTCAAAGTGTCCATAAAGAGTCCTAAAAGCTGTCTTCGGGATATCCTCCTCATACACTCTTAACTGATGATCACTAAAATGCAGATCTATCTTCGAGAAAAATCGAGAACCTTGCAACTGGTTAAAGATATTACCAATTCTAAGAAGAGGATACCGATTCTTAACCGTTAACTTGTTCAACTCCCGATAGTCAATACACATCCTGAACAAACCATCCTTCTTCTTAACGAACAATACAGGCGCTCCCCATGGGGAATGACTAGGTAAAATAAACCCCTTGTACTCGTAGTACATCGCCATTCTCTAAAGGGATACGAACCACCTTTTCATGGCATATTACTTCAGCCTTATACCTAGCCAACCAATTCATCCCTATCACCACATCAAAACTTCCACACAGAAATACCCTCTAACATTATAGTACACCCACGAATAACTTTATTAGCTTCTACTTCTCTACCACAAACTACTCCAATCACAATAATCATCAAGCTAACTCATACCAGTGAACACTCACGCCAATACATCGCAGACCAATCGAAGAACATAAAGACTCATTCGTACAGCGGTCGAATTAAGATCATAGAACACCTCATTACTATCAGATCGCAAACATGTTGCAAAATCCAAATTGGTGTGTAAATGAGGGATTAAAATCCGTACCAACTTATCACGGACCAACATGACTCAAAGAATAGTATAACATTCATTCGAGGAAGGAATGCATGGAATAACCAAAGAAACGTACCAATTCCCAATGAAAACAAATCTGAATAACTAATATCAATCTCGACACCGAATAGAAAGAATATGGCACCTGTACCATCATGGTACGAATAGGGATGCCATCCAGAGAATTAGGTATGCAAACGGAGAATCTAGCAAACGAATCAACTTAAATATCACCACATTAGTACCAACCGATAATTGAGGTATCAGCATATGATAGGTAGGATGGAATCTTACCACCTACACCTCAACATATAACTACTGCCCAAACGGTTAAGAGAACACTTCTCTAACCATGCAGCCATCATCAACATCATATCACATAACATCTACCACAACATATAACAACAAAAATCGATCAATGTAATCATGGTCACAAGTACACGGGTGTGATACCCTTATAGTTATGTTCGCGACCACAACTATAAGGCTTATTCCACACGCATACTTACTTCCAAAACCACACATCTTAATGATAACGCACATATACCACATAGCACCTAATAAACATCACAATCCATGCTATCATACTTGCAAGTCCACTCGTGTTGTGACGCATGTACAATTATGTTGGCCACCATAATTATCTATGCCCCCTTTCACAAGTGTACTCCCTCCTATGATAACACTTCATGCAAAACAATCGTCTCACATGGATCAATTACAACAATCATGTAAACCCTAATAATCAAAATAACTCAGATAAGATCGATACAAAACTCAAAAGTAATCGNTGACGCATGTACAATTATGTTGGCCACCATAATTATCTATGCCCCCTTTCACAAGTGTACTCCCTCCTATGATAACACTTCATGCAAAACAATCGTCTCACATGGATCAATTACAACAATCATGTAAACCCTAATAATCAAAATAACTCAGATAAGATCGATACAAAACTCAAAAGTAATCGTGCTCCATCATGGCTCCAGACGGAAAAGAACAATATAAGAATTCCAAAACGAGACACAAAACAAAAGACTTCGCTCAATGGCTCAAACTCCATTCTCGCACTTGCCTCCCCACTCAGATCGGTTAAACTTACTACTCGCTGCGGACTCTAGATTCGAATCCACACCATTCCATTTTAACTCCCCTTCATCTTTACTCAACCACCCATTCCTGTTTCCTACATGTTGAGGTAGTCGACAACATTCAAAACCATCTCTATTTCTTTCTTCCAATTCCTTATGATTCACAAGTGCATACAAATCACGAGATTTAGACTAAACCACTCCCTCATCTTCAAGGAATTGGGGACACTTTCTAGGGTACTTAGTGGTGAAGCCTTCCTTATCGGCCACCTTTGTCTCGTACCTTTCTATCTCCTTTCTATCCACATTCTCTAAGGTAAACTTCTCTTCAATCGCAACACGGAAGCATGCTAGCAGGAACTAGGATCCTTCTGTTGACCCGTTTCATCCTACCAACTCTCTTGCAACCCGTAGCGACAACGGTAGTCCAACGAAACTTACTACGTGTAGGAGATGCCATACTAAAACAATGACATATACGAAACTAAATATCGAAAAACATAGGACGTCCAAAAACTCAAACAAACAACTCATATATTAGGAAAATAGACATGTAAGATACTATACATACACATAGGTCCTAAATGCAACTATATGAGGGACTCCTAGGTTATAGTCTAGGTTAAACCACCTAATTCTCTATAACCAAGGCTCTGATACCAATCTGTCACAGCTCGCCAAGGCGGAAACGCGAGTGTGTAACATCATGGATATCATCACAACACCTGGTGTCAAAATAGAGAAATACTACATGCACATAAGATAGAGCAAAGTACAAACACAAAGTGTTGTAACAATATCCCAAAAGAAAATAACCAAATCAAACCTCCAAAAGTATCTTCAACAAAGTCAAACATATACAATCCAACACGCAGATAAACCATTCTCAAATGCAACTAAAGTCTCTTCTAGTCCCTTCCTTCTATCTTATCCTTAGAATGCTCACCTGAAAATGATGCTTAAAAAGTCAACATAATGTTGGTGAAATTCATAGGTTTAAGACACACATACACTCTCAAGGCAACCAGTTCACTGTGATCATAAAATATAGCTGGACAAATAAATATAGTTATCATACAAGCTACATGTACCCATAAATCAATCATCACACAAAAGGCAACCATCGGGCCGGCACGTGACCCCCGCTCCAAATCACATCATCAATTGGGTCGCATACGCGAGCAACAGGACGTAGGTGGACTGGCTCTGAACAAGGTCAACTAAAACTGACCAAGGATCTTGGTCAACTAAAGTCAGGAGACTATTGAGCCACATACCTACTACACCAAGGAGCCAGTATAGAACTATCCCCCCCGGGGCTCGTTCAGGTGTGCCCCGACGACGGGTGTGAATCGGTATCAAAAAACGACTTGTTGACGCGGGATTATTGAACGAAAAAAGGTTTAAGATGGATTTTTGAAACATAAGGGAATGTAAAGAAAATAGCTCTTAAACAAGCTTATTTAGATGCAAGTTATACCTTGCGAAATCCCAAATTACTTAAAAGGTTTAAAACCGCAAAACGTGGTACGGTTTAAACATCGCTAAGGGAATTACGTAACACGAACGAAATAAAAAGCTGAATTCTGCTCCGAATATAAATCCGACGGCATGTGAAAATTATATTTTTAGAATCCAAGAATGAAAAAGGACACCTTATTGGAAAAAGAAGAATACATTTATTTTGATATTATATTTAACTCAGTATTATTAATCTTAAAAACTGCCACTTTAATACTAATTAAACTAATTTTATGATTTATAATAAATAGTATAATGGAAAGTATAATTCTAAAACTTTTGTATAAAAATACTTAGTTGAGTATAAGAAAGCTAGGGAAAATATAGAAAGTGTTTGGGAAAGCTTATAAATAAGAAGACAAAGATAAGCCTGCGCTAGGAGTTTGTTAAGCTAACAATGAAAGACGGCGGAGCTTAGGTATAAAAATAAATAAGACAAACGAATACACACTAAGATGGGAGCATAGGGCCAGATGGCTGCACGGTTTCTGCTATGGTTTTCTCCCCGCCTTTTTAGCCAACTCAGATCGGCGGTTCCCAGGGGTTCGAATTTTTCCCCCCCCACAAGTTTGGGGCAATCTGTTTACAAATGATTTTATTGTTTTTAGGTTTTCTTGTTACAAAAACACGTGTAACCACTGAAAACAACTAACTTTTACAAAACCAACTTTTTTATAAACGACAAATAAGCTTATTGTGAGCTTAAAAATCCAACAGAACACAAAATAAGCTAAAGGAAAATTTAAAACTTGAAAAGCTAATTTATAAACTATAACTGAACAACAAAAGGTCAAATAAGATAAAATGAAATAAATATAAGCCAAAGAAGCTAGAATAACTGGAAAAGCACTATGAAATAAGCTAAAAAGACAGAATAAGCAAGGCCAATTCACTGAACAACAAGCAGGCCTGTAGGGTCACTTTGCAGGCTTATTTAAGCTAATCCAATAAGCTATAAGCAAACTTAAGCTTGGAACCTAAAAGCTTATACACAGGGCTTTCCAAAAACCCCAAGTACACACTGTGGGTCCCACCTAAGCTTTCAAAGAGCTTATGAATCTGAGCTCATTTACACTGACAACTTAGTATAAAGTGTTTAGTGGTGGTCACTTGAGAGCCAAAAATAAGCATACGAATAAGCAACACAGTAGAAATTAAGCACATGAACAAGCAGATGGGATAGTAGGCTATCCAAATCAACAACAAACTTAAGCTAGTATCAACTAATGAACAAACTAGATGCAAAGGAAAAGTGGGTCAAACTGCAAACACTGGGCACAGGGCAATTGGGTTGCCAACCAGTCCACTTTGGACTCAAATTCAAATGACCAAATGAATTCCAAACTGAAAATTTATTTTTGATAATGATAAACAAGCTGCCAAAGTTTACAAATCAACAAATTTTAGCTATCTCTAATCCCTAATGAACCCTACACACTACCTAGAAAAATTGTCCAATTTAGCAGACTTGGAAACTTTGAATTTTTGATGAACATGGAATTTTGACTTTGGTGAACTTTGATTGGTTCTAAATGACTGAAAATGAAATATTGAGCTGATTTAAGACTAATATAAGCTAGATTAACAACTTGTGAAAGGATTTGGGTGATTATGCTACTAAAAAAATTCTAACAGTTAAGGCATAAGGTGAAATCAAAGGTCATTTTGACTTTTTAACTAATAAGACCTGGTTATTATGCTTTTACTGAGCTAATGGAACCTGGTGAAACATATTTGAACAATGAACAACAACAAAAACTACCTATATCACAGATAAACCTACTGAACCAAACACTCCTTAAAATAAGCTATTTTTTGATTTTCAAAGATATGCACTGATTTAAACCAATCTTCTGATCTAGGGTTATCTAAATAGTTGTACTAACTGATTTTATGCTAAAATTATCCACAAATACCCATCAATACACTATTATGCAAAATATGAAATTTGACAATGGAAAATGACAAATAGAGCAACTAAGTATTCTACTGAACAAGTATCAAATTTTAAGTGATATAACAACTGAAATACACTAGATAAGCCAAGAAACACAGAAATAAACACTTATTAAGCTGATGTACAGTAAAAAGCAATAATGTGAAAAAAGTGAACTCACAAGTGATCCTACTGAGAGATAAGGTACCAAGGACTCAAATCATAACCTAATGCCTCCCATGAGGCTACTAAACCAGGACCTTCAAGAATATACCCTGCTCCACTGTTTATTCTTCTTCTTCCTTGAATTTTTTATTTATGAGCTAATTATTTGGATTTTTGAGTAATTTATGTGAACTGAATACAAACTTGATTAAGTACTTTAGAAACTTATAAAAGATTAAAAATAACTTATATTAAGCTTAATGGAACTGTTTTAACACTTGTAACAATATTTGAGTAAAAGTGTCAATTTCACTTAAATTTGCTAAATCTGAATTTTGTGAAGTAAATTTGAAATTAACTTGAAATAAAGATCATATTACATTATAAATACTGAATACAAGTGTCTTGAACTAAGAAAAACAACTAAGGACTTAAATTACACTGAAACGTTAAGCTAAGCTAATCTACAACTACACTACTCATGCTACTCGCTACTTACTTTCTCTTCTTTCCACTTTTCTTGACTTATAGGGCTCCTTGGGGTCCTCAGTGACTTTTCCACTTCTTTTTGAGCCATTGGATGGCTTAAGATTGATCCTGTCCGTTTATTGCATTTTGGCGGGAAAAGTGGGACTTGGCAGTTGTAGATAACTTGGAGAAGTTTAGGGACAATAAATGAGGTTTGGACGTTTGTGGAGGCCAAGGGGGACAAGTTATGGTGTTGGTGAGCTGGAGGTGAGGAGGGGGAGGTAGCAGTTGCAGCAAGTGGGGATGAAGGAGGTGGGTTTATTTTTTATTTAAAAAGGAGGGAATAAATAATATAAACGGGGGTGTGTTGTTTTGTAGCTGGGTTTATTATTTGCTGGGCCTGGGAAGGTTGGGCTAGGGGTTAAAATGGGTTGGGGTTAATGGGTTTAGGTTTTTTATTTTTGGACTTAGGTAAACATAGGGTCCGTTTGTTTGTTGTAACTTTTATAATCACAAGGACCAAACATGTAACTATCCAAAAGTTAAGGGACCTGAAATGCCACTTTCCCAAAGCTATCACAAGGACCGTAAATGCCAAACTTAATAAACCCAAGGACCATGATGCCATTTCTCCACAAATAAATACCCAGGGACCATTTTTGTAATTTTTCAAACCCCAGGGACTAAAACTGCCATTTGCCCAAAGTTATCAAAAAGGTTTTAAATTGCCAAGTCTAAATAGTACAAGGGCCTTTATTGATAAAATTCCACCTTTTTGGATTCCAGGGACTATTTTTGCCAATCTTTGAAAGTTGGGGGACTGAAACTGCCAATTATGTAAACTTTGTTCGTTTTTCATCTGTTTTTACTCATTTTGCATCTGAAACATATAAAACACAATTTTTGGGATACTTCAATATTTTGATGCATTTTTGAGTGTTTTTAAATGTTTTGCAGCTCAGATTTGACCAAAAATGATGAGTGTTTGAGCACTCATCAATCCCCCACACTAAACTATTGCTAGTCCCTAGCAATATTTTATGAAAACTTGATGGATTTTAATCTCTTTACCAAAAGCCATCACTTCTAGAGTAGCCAAATGTTTCAGTTCAAGTAAGAACTATGGTACACCGATAACCATATGATTTTGAGCAAACCACCAGCTTTAAACGGATTTGATTAGTCTTTACCAGAAGCCGTTTGCTTCTGGACTAGCCAACTCTTTGATGGAATTCAGTCATCATCTTGGTGAGTTGATTACCAATTATGATTTTCCAACTGCCTTTACCACAAGCCATAATCTTGCGGGCTAGCCAACTCTTCACTAATTAAAGGTATGGTGAGTCGAATATCATACAATTTTTGGCAAATTGTCAGCCATAAACGGATTTAAGATATCTTTACCAAGAGCCGTTTGCTCCTGGATTAGCCAGTCCTTATGTGGGTTAGACATGGTGGACTGATAACCATTTATTGTGTAAGTGCAAAGCACTTCCACTAAGCGGAAAAAAAAAATTTAAAATTTTGGCCAAAATGGGGGAATTAGGGCACTAGAAGGTAAAAATGTGATCAAATTCGCCAGAATTCCCCCCACACTTAGAATTGAATATTGTCCTCAATATTCAAAGTCCCGGCTATTATGCCGAATCCTTGAACGTAAAAAGATAACATTATTAGCTAAGTGTGGAAACCAAAGGTGAAAAATAAGCTAAATAGCTAAAGCTTCTTAAATAGAAGCTATCACTTCTTTTAAAATGATTTTTTTTCAATGATATATACAACAGCAGGGGTAACACCCCCACACTTAGGGTGAAAACCCCGTATGCATGCTACTGTTTTAGTTTACCGAGTCGCTAGCTTGACTCGGCCTCGAATTCATTTGTTCATGGGGAAGTATCATGTGGAAGAGATAATATCCATCGGACTTTCATTCAAGATGTTTGGACAAACATTTGAAGCACGTAAAGTTCCACACCGATGAGATATACAGAGAGACCCTAGCCTAAAAGAATGATATATGAAAATGTCGGGATCAAAGATAGTGTCTTCACTCCCGAATGAGTGAAGAAGAGAAGAGGTCACCGAGCAGGTGAAGAAAAGGAAGAAAGTCATGATAACAATCATGATAAGAATTTCTTCCTCAGGATCAAGTGCAGTTGCACTCGTTTGGATTTCAAAGGTTAAGCTCTTTGGTGTTGAAAACATCCCGGGTGGGAGGGTGGGAATTTGCAAATTCTCATGATTTAGGACATCTCCCCCTGGGCTATCATACTCCGGAGGAGTCATGATATGAGTGAGTTCACCGGAGAACTCCTCATGAAGAGAATCATTCACATGATGTAAATCTGTGAATTCTTGTTCCATTATGGACTCATCACTCTCTTCATCAAAGATTGGATTATCAGAGATCAAAGTGAACTCAGATTCGAATTCAAACAGAGGATTGGTGAAATTTGTATTGAATGTTTCGGGAACAAGGTGATCAACATTCTCTTCTGGACTGTTGGGATAAGAAGTGAGTGACGGATCATGATATAAGAGACTTTTGATTTCTCCTAGATCAGCTTCGACATCAAAGAGATCATCATCACTTCCCGATGGAAGTGGATTGATGTGAGTGAGTTCATTGGCGAACTCCTCAAGAAGATGATCAGCATCAGAATGTGGAACTGACGCCTCAACAAACTCGATGTCTCCATAAGATGCACAATCTTCGCTATAATCGGAGAAAGTTTCAAATTGATCTATTGGACACTCAAGAGGGGAAGGTAAATCACACATATGATCGAAAATTCCCTGTGACTCTCTTGAGATTGGGACAAGGCTCTTAGCACTAGACTTTATGAATTCGTCTGATTCCTTTGTAGGAATAGTGCTAAGATGCTCATCCCCCATGATTAGAGAGTGAGTGGGAATTTCGGGTGTGATAGTAGTTGATTGAGATGGAATCTCAACTGCTGGAGTATCAACTGATGAACTTGGTGAGTCTTTATAGAATTGTAGAATATCAAGTGTTTCTTCATCATCACTGTCATCAGGAATGAAACGAAATTGAGAGCTAGATTTGGCTGCTTTTTCTTTTGCAATTGATTTCCTAATAGATTTTTCAAAAGCATCTTGGGAATTTATTTTAGCAGCCTGCTCTTCAGCTAAAAATTCTTCCATGGATTTCTCATGTAAATCTTGAATGACAGAACATTGTGGGGGGGGGGGGGAATTGTCAAAACCGGAAGGTTGACATTGATAATCATCATGAGGACCCCCACAATATACACAAGAAAAACTGGGAGCATTTTGAAATGCTGTGCTATTCAACTCCTCCTTAAGTTCTTTTAATACTTCAAGAGCCTTTAGACAAAGGTCTTGCTGAGTTTCTTGAGGAGTTGTGTAAATCATTTGGTACTGTGGAGGTTGGTCATGATACGGATAGTCATAATTGTTACAAGGAAATGGATTTCTTGTTCGACAATCTGAACTGAAGTGTGGACCTCCACAGTAATCACAACAGTAAAACTGTTGAGTCAGATTCGGTGAATCATATAGATATTGGTCGTTTTCAAAATTCTGAGTGTTACCAGAAAACTGTTGGCGCGGTACGTGTTGGGGTTGGATAAAGAATTAGTATGGTATTTTAATAGAGTTAGGAGTCTTTATTATTTTAGGATTATAACTAGCTTTTTATTAGATAATTGTCTTTTAATTTAGTTATTATCTTTTAGAGTGATTATTAATTGTCTATTATAAATAGACCTCATTGTTTAGGTTTAATATATAATATTTTGTTTTGAATCCAATTTTAATAAAAGGAGTCTGAGAGAGTTTCTCAATTCTTGTGTTTTATCCGTAGTGATATTACTCTTTTGTGTGATAATTTATCAATTATCCTCGTCCGACAATACGAGTATCCAATTTGTCTATAACTTGTGGGTTCGTCCCACATCAACTGTTCATAGACAAACGTGTTTCCGGTTTGACACTCGAATCCTTGGTGAGGACCTCCACAAAATTCACATGAGTATGTCAGTATCTCATGGTTTGGTGGCTGGTGGAATAAATCAGTCGTGTCATGGCAAGAATAGGGATCCTGGTTATAGACAGACCAATATCCTGACTCTACCATGCCACAGCCGGGGCAATTGCCACCATTATAAGGGCCACCACACCATTGGCAACCCAAATGGTATGGATACGACATAGGAAAGAGAATCAAAGGGTTATAGAGGTGAAGGGATAAAGAATCAAAAATGTGAGAGGGTAAAGATGAATATTTTTGGTATTTTTGAAAAACATTTTGTAAAAATAAGAAAGAAAATCTTTTTGAGTTTTTTGTGTTTGTTGAAAACTTAATTACAATGTTTTTTCGGAAATCGTTTTGAAAAACCAAATCGTTTCCTCTTGGATCACACTAAGTAATCCCTGGGTAATCTGAAAGGGTAAAATTTATGATTTGTTTTGTTTTTATATGAAAATATGAACAAAGATGGGAAATATACAATGAGTGAATATCCAAAGATCACTAATCTTCAAATACGTTTAGATACGCAGCACACCTCTCCGGCAGCGGCGCCAAAATTTGACTGGCTCTGAACAGTCAACTAAAACTGACCAAGGATTTGGTCAACTAAAGTCAAACTATTGAGCCAATACTATACCAAGGAGTATAGAATATCCCCGGGTCGTTATGTCCCGACGAGGTGTGAATGGTATCAAAAACGACTTGTGATCGGGTGATATTGAACGAAAAAGGGTTTAAATGATTAAACTAAGGAAATGTAAAAGAAAATAGCTTTAACAAGCTATTAGATCAATTACTGGAAATCAAATTACTTAAAACGTTTAAAAACCCAAAACGTGTACGTTTAAATTAAAATTACGTAAACGAACGAAATAAAAAGTGAATTCTGTCCAATATAAATCCCACGGATGTGAAAATTATATTTTTAGAATCCAAATGATAAAAGAAAATTATTGGAAAAAGAAAATAATTTATTTGACTATTATATTAATTATTATTAATTAAAAACTATTTAAATACTAGTTAAACTAATTTATATAATAATAAATATTATATGAACAGTAATAATTCTAAAACTTTTTATAAAAATACTTAGTAGTATAAGAAAGCTAGGAAAATTATAAAAAGTGTGAAAAGCTTATAAATAAGCAGAAAAATAAGCTGTTAAGCTTTGTTAAGCTAAAATGAAAAGGACTAGTATAAAAATAAATAAGGAAAACAATAACACTAAGATGAGCATAGGGCAGATGGTGTACGAGTTCAGTATGGTTTTGCCCCTAGCAACTCAGAGGTCCCAAGTTCAATCCCCACAAATGACAATTTTTACAAACTTTTCTTTTACAAAAACACTTAACAACTGAAAACAACTAACTTTTACAAAACCAACTTTTTTATAAACGACAAATAAGCTTATTGTGAGCTTAAAAATCCAACAGAACACAAAATAAGCTAAAGGAAAATTTAAAACTTGAAAAGCTAATTTATAAACTACAACTGAACAACAAAAGGTCAAATAAGATAAAATGAAATAAATATAAGCCAAAGAAGCTAGAATAACTGGAAAAGCACTATGAAATAAGCTAAAAAGACAAAATAAGCAAGGCCAATTCACTGAACAACAAGCAGGCCTGTAGGGTCACTTTGCAGGCTTATTTAAGCTAATCCAATAAGCTATAAGCCAACTTAAGCTTGGAACCTAAAAGCTTATACACAGGGCTTTCCAAAAACCCCAAGTACACACTGTGGGTCCCACCTAAGCTTTCAAAGAGCTTATGAATCTGAGCTCATTTACACTGACAACTCAGTATAAAGTGTTTAGAGGTGGTCACTTGAGAGCCAAAAATAAGCATACGAATAAGCAACACAGTAGAAATTAAGCACATGAACAAGCAGATGGGATAGTAGGCTATTGAAATCAACAACAAACTTAAGCTAGTATCAACTAATGAACAAACTAGATGCAAAGGAAAATTGGGTCAAACTGCAAACACTGGGCACAGGGCAATTGGGTTGCCAACCAGTCCACTTTGGACTCAAATTCAAATGACCAAATGAATTCCAAACTAAAAATTTATTTTTGATAATGATAAACAAGCTGCCAAAGTTTACAAATCAACAAATTTTATCTATCTCTAATCCCTAATGAACCCTACACATTACCTAGAAAAATTGTCCAATTTAGCAGACTTGGAAACTTTGACTTTTTGATGAACATGGAATTTTGACTTTGGTGAACTTTGATTGGTTCTAAATGACTGAAAATGAAATATTGGGTCAAACTGCAAACACTGGGCACAGGGCAATTGGGTTGCCAAACAGTCCACTTTGGACTCAAATTCAAATGACCAAATGAATTCCAAACTGAAAATTTATTTTTGATAATGATAAACAAGCTGCCAAAGTTTACAAATCAACAAATTTTAGCTATCTCTAATCCCTAATATAAGCTAGATTAACAACTTGTGAAAGGATTTGGGTGATTATGCTACTAAAAAAATTCTAACAGTTAAGGCATAAGGTGAAATCAAAGGTCATTTTGACTTTTTAACTAATAAGACCTGGTTATTATGCTTTTACTAAGCTAATGGAACCTGGTGAAACATATTTGAACAATGAACAACAACAAAAACTACCTATATCACAGATAAACCTACTGAACCAAACACTCCTTAAAATAAGCTATTTTTTGATTTTCAAAGATATGCACTGATTTAAACTAATCTGCTGATTTAGGGTTATCTAAATAGTTGTACTAACTGATTTTATGCTAAAATTATCCACAAACACCCATCAATACACTATTATGCAAAAATATGAAATTTGACAATTGAAAATGACAAATAGAGCAACTAAGTATTCTACTGAACAAGTATCAAATTTTAAGTGATATAACAACTGAAATACACTAGATAAGCCAAGAAACACAGAAATAAACACTTATTAAGCTGATGTACAGTAAAAAGCAATAATGTGAAAAAAGTGAACTCACAAGTGATCCTACTGAGAGATAAGGTACCAAGGACTCAAATCATAACCTAATGCCTCCCATGAGGCTACTAAACCAGGACCTTCAAGAATATACCCTGCTCCACTGTTTATTCTTCTTCTTCCTTTAATTTTTTATTTATGAGCTAATTATTTGGATTTTTGAGTAATTTATGTGAACTGAATAAAAACTTGATTAAGTACTTTAGAAACTTATAAAAGCTTAAAAATAACTTATATTAAGCTTAATGGAACTGTTTTAACACTTGTAACAATATTTGAGTAAAAGTGTCAATTTCACTTAAATTTGCTAAATCTGAATTTTGTGAAGTAAATTTGAAATTAACTTGAAATAAAGATCATATTACATTATAAATACTGAATACAAGTGTCTTGAACTAAGAAAAACAACTAAGGAATTAAATTACACTGAAACGTTAAGCTAAGCTAATCTACAACTACACTACTCATTCTACTCGCTACTTACTTTATCTTCTTTCCACTTTTCTTGACTTATAGGGCTCCTTGGGGTCCTCAGTGACTTTTTCACTTCTGTTTGAGCCATTGGATGGCTTAAGATTGATCCTGTCCGTTTATTGCATTTTGGCGGGAAAAGTGGGACTTGGCAGTTGTAGATAACTTGGAGAAGTTTAGGGACAATAAATGAGGTTTGGATGTTTGTGGAGGCCAAGGGGGACAAGTTATGGTGTTGGTGAGCTGGAGGTGAGGAGGGGGAGGTAGCAGTTGCAGCAAGTGGGGATGAAGGAGGTGGGTTTATTTTTTATTTAAAAAGGAGGGAGTAAATAATATAAACGGGGGTGTGTTGTTTTATAGCTGGGTTTATTATTTGTTGGGCCTGGGAAGGTTGGGCTAGGGGGTAAAATGGGTTGGGATTAATGGGTTTAGGTTTTTATTTTTGGACTTAGGTAAACATAGGGTCCGTTTGTTTGTTGTAACTTTTATAATCACAAGGACCAAACATGTAAATATCCAAAAGTTAAGGGACCTGAAATGCCACTTTCCCAAAGCTATCACAAGGACCGTAAATGCCAAACTTAATAAACCCAAGGATCATGATGCCATTTCTCCACAAATAAATGCCTAGGGACCATTTTGTAATTTTTCAAACCCCAGGGACTAAAACTGCCATTTGCCCAAAGTTATCAAAAAGGTTTTAAATTGCCAAGTCTAAATAGTACAAGGGCCTTTATTGATAAAATTCCACATTTTTGGATTCCAGGGACTATTTTTGCCAATCTTTGAAAGTTGGGGACTGAAACTGTCAATTATGCAAACTTTGTTCGTTTTTCATCTGTTTTTACTCATTTTGCATCTGAAACATATAAAACACAATTTTGGGATACTTTCAGTATTTTTGATGCATTTTTGAGTGTTTTTAAATGTTTTGCAGCTAAGATTTGACCAAAAATGATGAGTGTTTGAGCACTCATCAATCCCCCACACTAAACTATTGCTAGTCCCTAGCAATCTTTTATGAAAACTTGATGGATTTTAATCTCTTTACCAAAAGCCATCACTTCTGGAGTAGCCAAATGTTTCAGTTCAAGTAAGAACTATGGTACACCGATAACCATATGATTTTGAGCAAACCACCAGCTTTAAACGGATTTGATTAGTCTTTACCAGAAGCCGTTTGCTTCTGGACTAGCCAACTCTTTGATGGAATTCAGTCATCATCTTGGTGAGTTGATTACCAATTATGGTTTTCCCCTACAATTGGACCACACAGCATTATCACATATCATTCAATACATAGCATACATACGATAACATTATTAGCCCAAGCCTTTCTAAAATCACACACATAATCACAGTAACTCAAACCATTTAAGACAAGCATCATTCCCATCCCAATGTTTAAAACAAGGTAAAAATATGGGACTATGAACTCACCTTAACTCTGCAGCTTCCAACAATCCACAATCACAATCTAAACAATGCACAAATAGATACACATTACATACGGCCAAGCTAAAAGCTATAACCCATGCAATATTCATATGATGGATGTCTAAGGTTCATATGACCCACCATGGATCTCCTAGACTCCATAACAAACACCATCAACCACTAATGCTCACTAAATCCCTTGCACTTATAAATTCAGAAAACGCAGAATTTTAGGGTACTTTCACCCACATAAAATAATGACCAAACAAG
The DNA here is from genome assembly GCA_014162995.1 of Artemisia annua. Taxonomy (NCBI): domain Eukaryota; kingdom Viridiplantae; phylum Streptophyta; class Magnoliopsida; order Asterales; family Asteraceae; genus Artemisia; species Artemisia annua. The sequence goes on from LBNU01021109.1 coordinate 86,340, forward strand.
CTTAAAGACTCACACCAAAAATTCCCCATGGTCTCTCATAAGCATACAAGCTAATCCCAGAAGCCCATGGTCTAATAACACACACAAGTACCCATAAGAAAATCAAACTTTTTAACTATCCAGATTCGGATCTGAACGCACACCAAAAGTTTTTTATTTTATAAAAATACTTCCACAACTTTTTATCGCGAATCCTTTTCGTGGGAGTCTAACATAACCTAAAACTTAAATTTCCCATAAGGGATAACCTTAATAACACTTTATCATCCCCAAGTCACTATCAAACTTTTGCCCATATTCTGTCCCGGTTTAACAGCTTTGACACCTTATCTTGTAAAAATCAAAAGACTAACTTCCCGACCTCGAAATCAATCGTGGTTGGACTTTTTGAAAAGATCTTTCTTTGAACTACAATTTAGAGTTAAAATTCGTGATCTAAATCATTACCAACTATTAAATAGCTTCGTATCTTTACAGCCCTAACTTTCTGTCCAAACCCTAACCTACAAACTAACGCGTTTTACACTCAATTCGCTTAACAAAACCTCATACCATTATCAATTAATGATCCTAACATGTTTACATCATAAAATTACAGAAATTTATAAACCCTAATCCATCATAATTTATATTACACAAATAATAACAATAAAACATTAATAGGATAAAACTAGTATCAAAAGTATACCTTAGCTTGATTTTTGCTTCAAGAGCAAAACCCTAATTTTCCCTTGACTCTCCTTCTCTTGGATCGACCTTAAACTCAAAAAAACGTTCTAGGTTGTTGTGTTTTTATATATATATATATATATATTATTTAGTGGATAATTCCTTAATTTAGAGTTGTAATTGGACTCAAATTTGGTTTNNGTTTGAAGATTGTCCCATAATGGGTGTATTAGACTGTTTATAATTCATTTATACATCCCCGTTAAGTCACTATCATGGAGTTGGGGTGACATTTGGCCAGTATGGTGTTCTTGTCCGGTTTAAACAGCTTTGTGACATCTTAATTTTTTGTAATGTCCGTATAGATTATCTTTGTCCCTTGAGGTTTTTGGTGTATGATTCAGAGAATCGTGGTGTGGGAGCGTTTTGCTGATGGTCGTTTCGTCGTTGTGAACTTACATGATTTTAGATTCTATTGCGTTGATCGTTATATATCTATGTTACCTAAGCTATGTAAGGTGGCTCGTTATCTTTACAGCCCTAACTTTCTGTCCAAACCCTAACCTACAAACTAACGGCGTTTTTACGATCAATCCGCTTAACAAAACTTCTATCTTATGTTATTCAAATTTAATTGATTTAGGGACTGTGTTTTTACATCGATTAATGTTTTACATGAGAAGCTGGTATGTCTCCCTACGTCCATATGGGAGTTTTATGTGTGGTTAGCATTGTTATCAAGGTAAAGGTTATGATTAGGAAGTTGAAAACTAGTATCATAGTTAAGTGATTTACCGTTACGCTTGTGATTTTTGGCTTCAAGGAGCGAAACCGGTGCGTGATTTTTGCCATGGTTTGCGTCTCCTTGTCTCTTTGTGGTTGGATCGACCGTTGATAACTCAATATATTAGCGTTTCTCTAGGGTTTTTTTTTGTTTTTGTATTTTATGGTATTGTAATTGTGTGTTGGGTTTGTTATTTTGTTGTGTTGATGTGGGTTTGATGTTGGATGTTTCTGGCGTGTTTTTTGATGTGTTGAATTAGTGGATTAGTTGATCTTAATTTTATGAGTTGTGGTAATTGGCTCATTTGGTTTCTTTTTTCCTCCTTGTCTTAATTTTGGTTCTCGCTCTGATATTATGTTGTTTAGTATGGTGGTCTAGGTAAGGTGGAGTTGCGCTTTAGTTGATAAGTTGATTATTAGGTTGTATTTTTTGTTTTGATTGTAGGGATTTTGTGGGTTTGTTGTATCTATATACTATATATATATATACTATATTATAGATATTATAGTATATATATATATGAAAATATACATATATATATATATATATATATATATATATATATATATTTATATATATTTTTTTATTAAATTTAATTATTACACTCAAAACCCCATACTTTTCATATTTTATGTATTCCCATATCGAAACCTAACGTCTTTCGCGATAAACCTAAATTTTACGACAATCCGGAAAATAATCATTTTCAAAACAAAGTTTCCAAAAATAGAAATTCACACACTCTATAAATATATCTCATAAAAACAACCTCCTCATAACTTACTAACGCTCAAACACTTGCACGTAGACTTGTTACGCAAAAACCACGAAACATCAAACTACACAAATCACTTCTACACCACAAAGGCGATCAAAATGAACTTTCCCAAACTCAACACTACTCAAAATCATAACAATAACCTTACACGCAAAGGGATTTAGTGCCACACTCATACTCATCATAAATATATATTATACTTATCTCACACATATACCCCACATAAATACTTAATTCACACCAACCAAAGTTAAACGACTAGAGACTATTAGTCAAACTAATCTGCTAAAATCACGGTTGTCACATCGAATAATCGCCGGAATATATGAGTATTGCCGGAATCTGGAAATAAAGTGACTTCGTACATTCGCACATTTAAGGGGTAGTACAGTCGCACATTTAATTTGCCGAAATCAGGAAATAAATTGAAGTCGCACATTCGCACATTTAAGGGGTAGTAAAATCGCACATTTAATTTGCCAGAATCTGGAAATAAAATGAAGTAACACATTCGCACATTTAAGGGGTAGTAAAATCGCATATTTAATTGACTCATATAAAGATAAGAGTAAATAAGTAATTTTGTAATAAAAGAAAAAGAATTTTTGGAAAAACATCCACCTACCACTGTACTTTATTATTAAAAAAATGGACATGTGTCAAAAAAATTAAAGGAATCGTACGTTCGCACATTAGTACATGACCAAATTGGGAAAACTAGTTGGATTTGTACCTTTTTGGGAATTGGATCAAGAAAAAATCCCTTTTTGAGAATTAACGCAATATATATTCATAAAAGTTATAATAATAGTAAGAAAAAATTACACGTTTAGTCCTTATGATCTACCCCAAATAACAAGTTTAGTTCTTAAGTCGTTTTAACTGCACCACACATATCTATTTTTGAAACTTGTTGCCCATACAGTACCTATTTTGGATGGGACGTTAGTTTCTCCGTTAAGTGTTAAAATAATATTTGCACCATTAGTCCTTTCGTTAATATTTTTTGCACCGTTAGTCCTCATTTTTTAAATAAATTAGAAAAGGGCAGGGATCAAACTTGGGTCTTTTGCTTCACAAACTAATCCCCCAACCACTGGACTAAGCGTCCAGTGGTGTATATATACCATTTCACGTTTGTTTTAACCTTTTTTTCATTGGATTTAATATTCGTTTTTATACGTTTTCATACATTTTGTCCATTTATATACGTATTCATAAGTTTTGTTAATTTTTATACGTTTTCATCCGTTTCATACGTCCGTCCGTTTTTATATGTTTTAGAGGGGTGAGCATCGGTCCAGGACCAGACCGGACCGAGAACCGAATTACCCAAAAAGCCAAGACCGAGGACCGGACCGAATGCGGTCGGTCCGGTCCGGTCCGGTCTCGGTCTTTCCGGTCCAACAAGGCCAAATAATCGGTTTGTGGTCCGGATCGGACCGGACCGAGGACCGAATTAGCCAAAAAGCCAAGATCGAGGACCGAACCGAATGTGGTCGGTCCGGTCCGGTACGGTCGCGGTCGGTCCTTCGGTCGGTCCGGTCCGTTCGGGTTGTTTGCTCAGCCCTAACGTTTTCGTCCATTTTTGTCCGTTTTCTTACGTTTTTGTCCGTTTTTATACATTTTCATCCCTTTTTGTCCGTTTTTATACGTTTTTTTCCGTTTTTATACGTTTTCAATCGTTTATATGTTTTCGTTCGTTTTCATATGTTTTTGTCCGTTTTCATATGTTTTTGTCCGTTTTATACGTTTACGTCTATTTTTCTATGTTCTTGTCCATTTTTGTATGTTTTCATCCGTCTTTAAACGTTTTCATACTCTTTTATCCATTTTCATATGTTTTTGTTCATTTCATATGTCTTTTATTTATTTTAAATGTTTTTGTTTGTATGAAAACGTTTAAAACGGACGAAAATGTAAAAAATGACGAAAACGTGTATAAAAGGACAAATACATATGAAAACGGATGAAAACGTATAAAACGAATGAAATGTGTAAAAGCGGACGAGAACGTATAAAAACGGACAAAACGTATAAAAACGGACGAAAGCGTATAGAAAAGGACAAAAAGTATGAAAACATATGAAAACGTATAAAACGGAAAAAAAATGTATGAAAACGTATAAAAACGGACGAAAACGTATAAAACGGACAAAAACGTATAAAAATGATGAAAACGTATAAAACGGGAAAAAAAAACGTAAGAAAACGTATGAAAACGGACAAAAACGTACAAAAATGACAAAAATGTGTATAAAATTTGACAAAAACGTATGAAAACATATGAAAATGGACAAAACGGATGAAAACGTATAAAATTGACAAAACGTATGAAAACGTATAAAAACGGATATTAAATCCAACGAAAAAAAAGTTAAAACAAATGTGATATGGTATATTTACACCACTGGATGCTTAGTCCAGTGGTTTGGGCGTTACTTTGTGAAGCAAAAGACTCAAGTTTGATCCCTGCCCCTTTTTAATTTATTTTAAAAAATGAGGACTAACGGTGAAAAAAATATTAACGGAGGGCTAGCATTGCAAATATTTTTTTAACACTTAACGGAGAAACTAATTGTTAGGACCTAAGTTTATGATCCTAACACGTAAATGGAACGACATTTACGGGATTACATTATCTATCTTAAAAGGCACAAACACATGGACTAGAAGCGTCATTATTGTAAAGTTATGTGTTTGTTAGCCTTTATATACCCCTCCATACTTCCATGGAGGGGTGAGACTTTGTGTAATTTACTCTTTCATTTTCATTATCAATAAAACACATCTAGTTTCCCTTCTCTCTCTACTTTCTCTCACTAACCATGGAGGTCATCTTCTTCCATGTTACCCGACCTCCCGAATCCACAAATCAACATAAACTACGATCCTATCAAGTGGCATCAGAGCCAAGATTACATATTTGTTGATTTTGTGGTCAAATCTTGTCAAAGATGTTACCTTTATGTTGTTTAGCCATGGGTCCGTATGATTTTTTTATCATTCTTTTGGTTATTACAGTTTTTCTTGGAATATAAAATGGTCAAAAAGCCCCAGTGCACGGATTTCAAGTCACATATCTGTTTTTTTTGCTTATGTCTTTTAAGTCCAAATAACAGATTTACATATACTGTGATATAATCTTTTTATGACCGTTTTTGTTCCATCCCATGAATATTTATGAAAAAAAGGGGGTCGAATCTGTGGTTAAATGGTCATCGGAATCTGCAAAAAGACTGGTCGGAATCTTTGGTCGGATTAATCGCCGGAAAAATCGGAACTTCTTGTATAAGAAGTTCTCGAGAGGTACTTGTTATCAAGAAAAAACTGGTTATCGAGAACAATAACCCTAAACTGTCGAAATCTTTTTCTCGATAACTAAAGTTCTCGAAAACTTGAACCATGTTCTCGATAATTAAAAGATATCGAAAACTTCAACCATGTTCTCGATAAATGTCAAAGATCTCGATAAGTGTCAAAAATTATCGAGAAATTTACAGAAATGGAGATGAAGCAGAAAAGACCAAAACCAAATACCAAACAAACTTTATGATGACTTCAGTTTTCAACATCACAAGTCACTAAACAAAAGAAAACACACTAATGAATAAACGAAGTTAACAACTTCCTGCCCACAAACAAAAACCAAAACAACTTATAACATCCAATCGTATTCTAGACACAATCATATGCCCTCACAGTCGACCACAACTATATCTATCCTTACACTCCACCATCTCTCTTCAACAACATAAATCACTTCCTATCTCACAAGACACGGTACGAAAAAGTAAATACAATCATAAGATCTTAGTCTTGCTTTGACTCGTATCCCGTATGGATATCATGATCTTATAGATCTCTGCGAATCAAACGGCATAACCATCATCGATCTATCTTTGAAGCTTATACTTCTTATTTATATCCGAATAATTAAAAGAATGATCTATAACAACATTGTTATATCCATCTCTTGCATTCGGGTTGAAAACAAAAACAAAACAAAAAATGAACATGCACCCTACCTGAGACCTCGTTTAAGAGATCTTGAAGCCAAAAACGTCATATTACATAGGTTCATGGTGCTCGAATTGGAAGGGATGAAGGTGATTATTGTTTGTTCGACTCTGATTGATGTAAATTGAGATATAGATGAGTTTTTTGATTGATTTGATGGTTGGATTTGAGAAGAAAGAAGGTAGGAGATGGGACGGTGACTGTAAACGTGAGTTGTGAGAGATATATGGATAGATGAGGGCGGATGGAGTATGTGGTGTGAGATTAGGGTTTGCAAAGTGAAGTTAGGATTGTGAAAATATTTAACTGTGTAAATTAGATCGGGTTATGATTTAATTTGGGCCCGAGTTTGGTTTCTTCTATCTTGGGCTGCATAGTTAAAATGTTTATTCCTGAATTTTTTTTTGGGCTGTTGGATCCGAAAATTATACACATGGGCTACAAATTTATTATCTAATGTATTTAATACATTGTTTGAAAGCGTAGTAATTTGGATCCGAAAATTACAGTCACTTGGATAGAATGCGTGGTATTTTGGTTATTACAAATTTTTTCACGGGGATACATTTTTTTTGACAAGATCGGGACACCATTATCGAGTTCACTTAAACCGTCAAAAGGCTAGATATGAGCATTTAACCGCAAGATGTGACTACGGCGATAATTCTTTATTACTTAATTGAGATTGAAGTGGGATTTCACGGGTGCGTGTACTTAGTATCTTGAAGATATCGGGGTTGGTTGGATGAAGATTCTTCGAGATCCTTGTTCGAGCTTTTGTCCGTACAAATGACAGAGACTTGAGTTGTCTAGTTATACCTGATGTAAGGAGTTACGTTGTTGTGCTCACAGTGTATAACTATCACTTTAAGGAGTTATGTTGTAGTGCTCAGTGTCACACGAAGTTGTGGACAGTCAAGAGGTGATGTACGTCTTATACTTGATGGTTGGTTGGTTGATGAGTATAGAGTATTTAGGGATTCGATGGGGAGCGAACTCTCTACACCATTTTAGTTTTACATTAGCGCAAGTTTAAGTCACAAGTTCGGGCTATTTTACTTCGTTCTCAAGTTCATAATATTGGGTTTTCTCCATCAGTAGTCACTACAAAGAGCCGTCAAAATGATAATGGGGTCGGTAAAGAGTTGGTTGAGAGAAGTATAAAAGAGTAGAGATGTTTATCAGCAGTTGATTCTCATAGGGCTAGATATGGCACTACACACATGTTTGATTAATTGGACATATGGGGTTACGCTGCCTCCGATTCTCATCGTTAACATAGTGTGTATGCTTCCGATTTCAAAGAAGGCATCGTGGGGGAAGATAGAATGGGTGTTCTCTGTGGTTCTTTGACTTTGCTTTAGATCTTTGCAAAAACACCCATTTTCCACGAGGATATGCATTTAGGGGGAAGAAATGTGCACATCGAGGACGCATAATAGACTCACGTGATCGAGTTTACAACTTCATTACTACCGGAAGACCTCCGCAGAGATGATCAGTGGTTCAGTTTTGTGATTTTGATGTAATCATTTTGACTCTCGCGGATTGTGAAGTGCGAAGTAGCCTACATATGTGAGAATATCCTGCTGATTTCTTGCATGTTACCCCCGAATGGAGCTTCCGTAGTGAGTATAACCGTGATAATTTAACTACTCAGATTTGCTTGGTGTGGTTTACCGTGTCATCTACAAATTCCGCTGCATACTCAAAACTTCAAAAGTTAGAAGACTTGTTTACTACATCAAAGTTTCGAATCTGCTGAAGGAGGTTTTCAGTTTAGGGGGAAGCCGATTCAGAAAATTCGCCAAAAAGAAGTGTACGAAGAAGCCGCTAAAGACATGCAGCATGAATTGGGGGGAAGTTAATCCATTTCATGCATATTACATCATTTGCCTACAAGTGAAGAAAAAGTTCTCAAGTCGAGGTACAAGATGAAGACAAAGAGCGTCAACTGTAGTCATCCTCAGCACTTGAAGAGCCGATGAAGACCTTTCTTTATTTGTATTTGTACTTGTAGGAAATGTTGTAAGTAATCCCTTATGTCGCCCCATTGGGGGAAGATTGTTAGGACCTAAGTTTATGATCCTAACACGTAAATGGAACGACATTTACGGGATTACATTATCTATCTTGAAAGGCACAAACACATGGACTAGAAGCGTCATTATTGTAAAGTTATGTGTTTATTAGCCTTTATATACCCCTCCATACTTCCATGGAGGGGTGAGACTTTGTGTAATTTACTCTTTCATTTTTATTATCAATAAAACACACCTAGTTTCCCTTCTCTCTCTACTTTCTCTCACTAACCATGGAGGTCATCTTCTTCCATGTTACCCGACCTCCCGAATCCACAAATCAACATAAACTACGATCCTATCACTAATGTCCCATCCAAAATAGGGACTGGATGGGCAACATGTTTCAAAAATAGATATGTGTGGTGTAATTAAAATAACTTAGGGACTAAACCTATTATTTGAGGTAAACCACTAGGACCAAACATGTAAATTTTTTAATAGTAATAATAATTGTTCATGTTAAGTGTGTATATATAGCATGTACGGATCCTCGTTCGCCATCCATCTGTCGAGTATCCATACTTCCTCTTTCGGTAGTTGATTCACATGTGGCTCGAAGTGAATCACCAGAAGCTGCTCTTTCTTCTCGAAGATGGAGTAGGTGGCATTCGCAAAGGTGCTTATGTTGGAGTTGCCGAAGGTAACTATTATCAAGTTGAAAAATACCAAGCCCGGGGTCGGGTTGACATCTCCACTCGTTTTGAACTTGGCTCCAAGTGTCGCATTGGCTCCAAGTGCCACACTTGTGTTAGTTACAATTATGTGCTTGACGCACATATCTTGTACATCAAGCACAGAAACCTTCATGGTACCCACGTTGATGAGCATGTGAATTATTAGCAAAGCACCCACAAATAAATAAAGTTTGGAACAGATTGCAATTACTATGACATTTCTCACGGTCCAAATTCTTCTGTTTGACGGTGGGTGTTTAGTGGCAGTGTTTGTGGTAATGGTGGTCTATTGGCGGGGATGCATTTCGATTCTCTATGTCATTATAATTAACCTAGCTAACTCACTCTAAACTCATGCACGATACTCAGTTAAGTATATGAAAAATAAAAATGATGCAAGTGTCTTGGTTGGTGAATGGTGAGACGAGCATTTATAGTCTCGGTCAAGTATATAAAAAACTAATGGATTGAAAATGATACAACTTATATCAAATGAGACGCGATAAACCATCCTATTTGTCAGCTTGTTGCTATCTCCTATATCAATAGGCAATGCGCCATTACTTTCATTCCATAATTTTTTTATAAAGAAGTTATTATGCATTTGAAAAAGAGAAATTATTATGATGGTCATTATAGTTATATAAAATTTTAAAATTTTGTTTTATACTAAGTATAAAAATATTTTGGACATCCGAAATGAAAGTTGAAAATCCGAAATTGTATTACTATAGAAGACAAATTCAGACATCCGAAATTATACGCCACATCACGTGGGCAACAAAACCTAATTTCTTTATATGGATGTTATTTTCTATTTATTGTAGATGAAAGATTTGATATAGTTCAAGCATATTTTAAGAGATACAAAAACAATAATTCAAGACATGTACATTTGTTATCAAGTATATCAGACCCGGTTAACAAAAAAACGAATAAATGCATGTGGGACACTACAACTAAAACCAGTATATCTTGAAAGGTGGCGATATGAGCATAGCCTCTTTGTTCTTTAGCTTCTAGTGGAAACCCGCTGTCACTGGCATGTACGGATCCTCGTTCGCCATACATCAATTGAGCACCCATACTCCCTCTGCCGGCAGTTGATTCAAATGTGGCTCGAAGTGAATCACCAGAAGCTGCTCTTTCTTCTCGGAGATGGAGTAGGTGGCATTCGCAAAGGAGCTGATGGAGGAGTTGCCGAAGGTAACTATTGTCAAGTTGAAAAATGCCAACCCCGGGTTCGGGTTGACATCTCCACTCCTTTTGAACTTGACTCCAAGTGTCACATTGGCTCCAAGTGCCACACTTGTGTTAGTTACAATTATGTGCTTAGCGTACATATCTTGTACATAACCTTCATGGTTCCCACATTGATGAGCAGGTGAATTACTAGCAAAGCGCCCACAAACAAGGGAAAAATGGAACAGAGTGCCAATACTATGACATCTCTCACGATCCAAATTCTTCTGTTTGACGGCGGTGTTTAGTGGCGGTGTTTGTAGTAGTAGTGGTTTATTGGCGGGATGCATTTCGATTCTCTATGCCATTATAATTAACCTAGCTAACTCACGCACGATACTCAGTCAAGTATATGAAAAATAAAAATGATGTAAGTGTCTTGGTTGGTGAATGGTGAGATGAGCATTTATAGTCTCGGTTAAGTATATAAAAAAACTAAATTGATTAAAAATGACACAACTTATATCAAATGAGACGCGATAAACCATCCTAAATGTCAGCTTGTTGCTATCTCCTATATCAATAGGCAATGCGCCATACTAAGTATAAAAATGTTTTGGACATCCGAAAATAAAGTTGAAAATCCGAAATTGTATTGCTGCAGAAGACAAATTCAGACATCCGAAATTATACGCCACATCATGTGGGCAACAAAACCTTTTATATATATATATATATATATATATATATATATATATATATATATATATATATATATATATATATATATATATATATATATATATATATATATATATATATATATATATATATATATATATATATATATATATATATATATATATATATATATATATGGATGTTATTTTTTATTTATTGTAGATGAAAGATTTGATATAGTTCAAGTATATTTTAAGAGATACAAAAAAAAAAAATTGAATGCATGTACGTTTGTTATCAAGTATATCAGACCCGTTAAAAAAAAAGAATAATTGCATATGGGACACTACAACTAAAACTAGTATATCTGGAAGGTGGCGATATGAGTAGAGCCTCTTTGTTCTTTAGCTTCCGGTGGAAATCTGCCGTCATTGGCATGTACGGATCCTCGTTCGCCATCCATCAATCGAGTACCCATACTTCCTCTTCCGGTAGTTGATTCCCATGTGGCTCGAAGTGAATCACCAGAAACTGCTCTTTAGTGCACTCTGATATTTTCTATTCCTTAGTTTGTAAAAAGATTTATGCATAATATGACTCAGATGACTACTTAGTGTGTCTAAAAAGAGAATTCAAAAATTGTTAAAACCATGTTAATGTACGATACGAAAATAATGAATAATATTGAAATGGGTTAAGCATACAAAATAGTCATATTCTAAGTAAAAATTTATATAGGCTTGATAATTTTCAGATTGAGACTAAGTATTCATTATTCAAGTGGTTTAAAATTTTTGAATTATCACAATTAGGTTAGGTGCCTTAGGTCCAATTTTAAATCAACAAAATTGGTAGCAGGCTATGGGTTGCCATACTTTTTCCATTTAACTTACTCGGGCCAACTTGTCATTAATTCAATATCAAGCCTACTCCTTTGTTATCCTATTCTTTTCTTTTAACTAGTAAAGTGTTAAGCCCAAAATCAATACACACAAATCAGCTTTATTATTTTTCATATAAAAACGGAAGTGCGTTTTTCAGCCATTGGTTTTGATTCAAAATTTCAAATCAAGCTTATGCATTAATCCATCACATACAAGTATATGTAACCATCAATAAACACAATCAGCTAATATTTTTCATATAAATGAAGTTACCCCATAAACGGATTCTTGACTCGATGTAACAATCCAATTTTGACTTGAAAAAGGCAATTATTATGGTACTCAAAACACGTTTACCATGCTCGAAACTAAATCAATCAACTAGCATCTACTCATATGACTCTAAATGCATATTCAGTTCAAAACTAGCACAATTTGTCGCCTTTGGCCTGCTCATAAACTCACCTATAACTCGTTGTACACATTCTTATTCGCCTAACCTTTATTAAGACTGGTTTTATTGCTTATTTACAGTATAGGATAGCATGCATGTTTTAATGGCAATTGACCTCCATGATTATTTAATGTTGATTTTGACTACTTGTGACTTTTGAATTGTACCAAAAGAGCAATATCTACCATAGACAATATATGTGACTTTTAGATTTTCCAAGAGCAGAAATATATACAAATTACAATATGTGACCTTTGGATTTGCTAAGGATATGATGTCTTAGTGTTTAATATGTTTGAACGTTTTTTCACATCTTTTAGATCTTCATGCAACTTTTTCTAATGTGGTCTCAACTTTCTAGTTGTGCCTAAGCATTTTTCCTTCATGAAAAAAGTCGTTTTATTAACAAAAAGAAATTATAAAAATATATGAAAATAGATCGAGTAGGTGTATTCAAAGTCTTGTGCATTTGACTCGTACATATATAACGAGTTTAGATGCCTCGTGATCATACTTAAGCTATCTCGTGCAATATTGTTTTCATTCAAAGTTCAAACAGATAACAAATTAATTCCTTGACTTGTTCTAGCAAATATTAAAAGTTTGTTAGTTGAATTCCAATCTTTACAAGTGAAGAATCATTCACATTTTTCAAACAGACTGAATTGGTTTATCTTTCTTAGACCGGTGTTTATACTTTATATTTTCTTTGTTCTTTGGCTTGTAAGGTACTTCTTGAATTTAATAGTCATACTGTAATTTTTAAAGCCTACTATTGATATGTTTACTCTCGACATACAAACAAACGTTCTGGTTTTATGGGATTTTCGTGGTTTTTCTACCCTCGACATACAAACGAACATTCTGGTTTTATGGGATTTTCTTGGTTTTTCTTGAATGTTTTTTTAAGAATTTGACGAGCATATCTCAAATGCATGTACTCTAACATATACCTTATCGTATAAATTAACAAAATTCAAACTAAGAGCATCTCCAATGCTATGGACTTTATCAAGTCCATAGTATTTCGATTTCATTTTTGCCAATATATACAAACTTGTTTTTACAATGCTATAACATTATATTATTGGTTAACAAGTTGATTAGACAAACTAGTTACTCTATCTTTAATCCATATACATCAGATGGTTACTCTTTCATCTCTATAAATTTAGTGATCCAATAAAAGTTTATGCATGTACATGAACTTTACATAAGTTTCATGTCACTTTTGCGAATATATTCGTGGTGGCCTTGATTTTACTAAAAATTAGAACGTGAACTCCCAACTATTTATATGTTGGAGAGATCGTTTCTTAACTTGTGCCAAAACTATTAATAAATCACAAGTTGAAACTTACTTTGAAAATGCTCTAACAACATGGTAAACCCAACCTAAGAATAATAATTTGCATACTTTAATTATTGATTGACACACTCAACAATACAAATACATTAAGCATCATGACGTATATGTGCAACTCTTAACCTAAATCCTTACTAAATAATAGTAGTATAAAACTGATGAGTGTGCCATACGCCCATGCCATAGAAATCATTGGTCTCAAACCTTATCCTTTTATCGTCTACTAAAGTCAAAGTCAAAAGAGCTGACATAGGAAATACTCCGTATGTTGGTATTTATTTTTAATATGAGAAATTGAATGTTTGTTATTTTTTTACACAAGAATGAGAAAATGTGGATTTTCTAATGTATGCACGAAGGAAAATAATAGTTTTAGATCAAACATCTACAAAAACGTAATTTTAGATAAACTAAATTCTAAGAAAATGTGGATTTTCTAATGTATGCACGAAGGAAAAAAAAAAAAGGCATGGAGAACGCCTTGTTTGTATAATAAGTATAAGCTTTAATCCTCCTAGAAGACATTTTTAAAACATTGACTAATCTTTTAATGTTAATTAATCTATATTAGTATATTTATTTATTCAATATCTTCAATAAAATATTAATCCTCCACCTCACCTCATGTCATCATACTAAATTATTTTATAGATCATGGATACTGCCTCAAAATTCAAGTCCAGTATAGATACAACCTTAAAACCTATACATCTAATAAATTATATTTCTTAAATCATGATTCATGATGTCTTCCATATAGAGAGATTACGCCCTTAAAAGATTGTTACATCTAATATAATTTGAATATTAGCTCTCATCTTTCATTATTTATTAAACTATGATAATTTTGCCGCCAACCAATTAAGGACCGTTATTCTCATGATATTTAAAAACGCTCTCAATATTTTTTTTTGTTAAACACTATTTATTTTATAACCTATTCAAACACATAGGAAATGTCAACTTTGACTTATATAATCAATAATGTTATACTATAAGTCGCGATTTCAAGTAGATATATGGTTGCTCGATCATCAAACGATATAGGAAATCCCAAATGTCTATCGCATTGTCGAAAATTTAGCTAATGTTTAATGTTACCACGAACCTGAATATTGTCTTTGCTGATTTGAAATCCATTAAGTAAGAAAAAGTGAATTAGAACGTACTATTATATTCGAATTGTTTGAATATTGATGTTACCTACTTGTTTCATTTGTTTTATCATATCAACCTAACAATGTTTATTTATGATATATTTGATGACAATAAATGAACATCATAAATTCATAATCCTAAGTCCTAACAGTAACATCATTCGTCTGAATTTTAAGAAATTCTAGAAAAGAAAAACTCAGTCTTGATTGGTAAAGTTTGACAACCAACAAAATTCATTAACACAAAAAGTAGGTAATTAGTTCTACTAATACAATTTGGGATTACACTCTACGGGTGAGAGAACAATAATTAATTGAAGATAAATTGCGACAAATTAAAATATAGGATATATAATTACATTAAGACATCTTTAACACTTATATAAGGTGTGTTTGTTAAAAGTAGTAGTGAGGTGTGAGTGGTACCTATGAGCAGCAGCCAATCCTCATCGCTTCTTAAAGAAGTATTGAAAATTGACATTCTTAAAAATTACGAGTATCTAAAACGTACCGCTCTTTTGTCAAACGATTATTAAAATACAAAATACTCATTGTTCACCGCTCAACGCTTTAAAAACTCTGTGCCACTTCGCGTCAAACACACTCATAGTCTTCACCAAAACATTCACATTTACCGGTCATTTTTCACTCTCACTCATAACTTAGTCATCACTCTTATCTTCATAACTGTCACTCGACATTTACTTTTCTGATGTTTTTGATGAACAGTGCTAGTTTGAATATGTTCAAGATCCTGATTGGCCATTATGGATAAAAGAAATGTTTATGGCCCCTCTATCATCACTCTTATGACAAATGCGTAACCAAATAATCTCTAACTTTATGCATAGTTAGAGGTTTTCATCTAAGCCAATAATGATCAGGGGTTAGTAGTCTTGTGGGACTTCTCTCTGCTACGAAGTCATGCTTCATGCCAAGCAACAAACACATAAGCTCTTTTCTCATTATTTTATGGGTTATTTACACATATAGGTAACGTACTTAGAAAAATTTCCCATGTTAGGTAACAGACTTGCAAAAATATTAAGTTAAGTAACGAAACTTATTGTAACCGTTAAAGTTAGGTAATTAACCGGGAACAAGTTTGGGCCCACATGCCACGTCATCCATAATACTCTGTCCACCGCTCTCCCATTCTGCATACGTTCAGTTTGTGCAAGGATTTTCAATCAAGCTTGGATACCACACAATATGATTAAATATACTATTTATGGATCTTTTATTTATTTATTTATTTATTTATTTATTTATTTATTTTATAAAGTCTGATGCAAATATGTTAGGTAGCAAGGAATTCTACTAATATACGTTCCAATTTCTTATGGGCAGATACTTAAGTCAAATGTAGGGGCATTACAGTGTGGTTCTCCAATTTTTTACCAGAGAATAGTGGAAGTCTCTAACTGCTAAAAAAGAATTAAAAGTGCAAGAATCAATATTGTGCTAAAACATGAACTAGTTACATATGCAGGTTTTATAAACAGGGCATTCTCAGGTGACACAAAATACTGATATACAAGTTGAGTAAAGAAAAAACAGAGTTCGTAGTAAGCCCAAGTGGACCCACTACTCAATAAGATTTACATGCCACACTAGCACCGCCCCATCTCCATATCCACCTCCACCACTTCCCCCCTCATATCTCGACACCGATTCGGTCCGTTTCCCGTAATAATCAAATCCCACACCTCCACCTCCAGCACCTACATCAGACACACTCCTGTAGGTGAAGGGTGGGGGAGGGGGTGTTTGGTTGTAGGTGAAGGGTGGTGCAGAGGCGTAAGTTGGTTGTTGGTGATGGGGATCGGGGGTGATTGGATTGGGGACTGGGTTTTGGGGAGGGTAATTGGTGGTGGTGGGATAATATGAATAATCGCCTGGTGGTTGTTGCATGGTGTTTGTTTGATTGATTGATCGGTTAATGAAGAGGTGTTTGTGTGTGTGTGTGGGTTTTTTGGTCTCAAGGTAGGAGATGATGATTCAGGAAATTGAATAGAAATGGGACAAAAGTACAAAGTCCAAACTAGTAGAATAAGAATAGAATGGTACAATTTATGGTCAAAAGTGAGGGTCAAACAATTGTAACCGGCTAATCAGGTTACAAGTTGCAACAATGCGAAAAAATACCTAACTTTAACGGTTTTTTAAAGTTTCGTTAGTTAACTTAATATTTTTGCAAGTCTGTTACTTAACATGGAAAAATTTTCTAAGTACGTTACCTATATGTGTAAATAACCCTTATTTTATTTTACACTAAATAAAAAATTAAAAAATTTTGGTTAAAAATTAAGATTTTATCCACCTAAAACATCAAGAAACACGGGTGGCATACAGAATCAACATCCAACACATTCATGCTGACGTTGGATACGACAAGGAGTGGGACCCACACACTCATTGCTGACGAGGAAAACGACAAGTGTTTCCCACCTACTAGTTTGTCAATTCTAGTACACTCTTTTTTCTTCAAATCGGTTGATGTTTACAACTTTACAACAACCTTGTAGTGTTGTACATGAATTCTAAAAGAAATTGTTAGAGAAGGATACGTAAATCTATAAGCCTGGGTGTAATAGATGAAAACCAACGTGCCTTACATCCCATCCCATTGTCACGCTGTCGATTGCTAAAACGCACCTCCTAGCACGCGTCTGTCATGCACAAATGAGAGAACCAACCGACTTGTGAAGTTTGNTTTTTTTTTTTTTTTTTTTTTTTTAGGTATATTTGTTTTTAAGTGAGCTATATATTTGTTATAAAGTTGATTGTCTTCTTACACTATGTTAGTGGTGATATTTGCGGTATTAAGAAAAGTTGATATGATCCGAGTTGGCGATGACGACTACGGTAACCACTACACCAGTCTGGCAGTCTAGCGTCCCATGAAACCATAGAAAGAATGCTTTTTAGGTGTTAATTAAAATCATGTTTTTGGCAATTTTGATTACTCTTTCATTCCAGAAGTTACTGTGCATATTTCTGTTTTGAAATGGTACAAGATAGTTATCATCTCGTAGATGGGGCAAGTTATTTGGAACAACCCCCCAACCCGCTCTATAGGAAGGGTTTCCAATCATTGCATGCATTGCCGGATTGTACAGTATGTATTGCGGGTTGTACGGTCTGATCCAAACCCCCTATGATGTGACAATATATGAAGGGTTTGTATAACATAAGCCTTTTTAAACCGTACATATTCAATTGTTTGTTTGTACCGAAATGAAAAGAAAAGAATATTATGTTGTGGAGCGGTATGTACTACGTACTACTAATAAACAAAACGATTTAGAGATAAATGAGGTATTTTTAATTTGGTACTCCAATTTAGTAACAAGTGGTGATTTGCACATTTTAACTATTGATAGACACGCTCTATTTCATGCTTTAAATTGTTATACATATATGAAAATATGCTCACTGTTCTTGTACTTTTGAGTTTGTCAATCAATAATTAGAGTGTGCAAATCATCACTCTTTAGTAAAATACGTGCATAACACCGTGGTAAAAAGAATCAATACGATCGATATCATGTCAGCGTTACATTAACTTCTTTTTTCATAACTAACATCAGTATTAACATAGTGTAATAACCACAATCAATGTCACCACCAAAACATACCACACTTAAACACAAATATAGATCACAAAAACTAAAATATCACACAACAACCCACAATTTGGTCATCTGAACAACTGAGTTCTCCATTTTTCCCACCTAGCATGCGTCTTGAAAGGTGAGTGTAGTAAGGTCAGACACGTCATACGGGTGCCAACAAGGGCAAAGACGCGTTGGTAAATGGTAAAGAGTAAAGACCATATCACAAGTAGTCTAAGAGATAAGGTACCGTCAAGGCGCAAATAGAAAAAGGAAAGAAATGTACATTCAATAATATACGAGAGTTTAGGAGCGAGAAAAAGCGGGAAAAACCGTAACAAAACGGGAACCGAAATGATCGATCGAAACTAAAAACTGATAGTTCAGTTTTACCTTTCAAAAAACCGAAAATTTCGGTTTTACCAAACACTGAACCGATTTTTTATATAGTGATATATACCCAATATGGGTTTTTCTAACTTGTGCCCTAAGAGCACAAGTTAAGTACACCATAAGTACATAGGTGCCCACGAAAAAGTACATTGGAATTTACATAAAAGTAAAAACAAGTGTACTTTTATGTGGGTCCTTATGTAATTTTGGTGAACTTATGATGTGCTTAACTTGTGCTCTAGGGCACAAGTTAGAAAAACCCTATAAATAAATCATATTTAGGGCACAAGTTAGAAAAACCCTATAAATAAATCATATTTACAAACTCATATTCTTTGTGGGCGTGGATTTAAAATATATTTGTTTTAACGCTTATGAATGTGTTTAACATTTATTTGTGTTTATTTGACAACATATCAATATGTATTCGATAACAACGGCCATACTCTTTGTGTTTGGCTTCCATGTGTATGTGTGAAGAGATTTGATATAACATTGTTAGGTTAATTTTAAACAAAATAAAGAAGAATAATAAAAAAATTTACGTAAAACAAGTTTATTAGTATTTCTTCCGTCTCAAAATTATTTTCAGGAGACAAAAATTATATAGTTTAATAAAATCGTGGCTACTTTAATTTTAACTATTCAAATAAAATATTCCCTCATTAAATTCTTTAGTTTTTATTTACAAATGAAAGTGAACAATTGTTTTGACATATTTTAAAAAGAAAATATGGATTATAATTTTAATACGGAAGAAGTATTAATTATCTAAACTCAAATCTACACAATTATAGGCCGAAATACCTAGAAAACTGAATAAAAACCTGAAAAAAGAACCAACAAAAACCGACGATCAGTTTCGAGTTTCGTAAACCAAATATTCCAGTTACGTACCAAACCGTGCTCATACATTCCAAAATTTACGACACAATATCGACTCGTACTATAACATGTGTAGTACAAAATCTATGTTATTGAAATGGGTAGTACTATATGGCATGGGGGTTTGGTGTAGTTTACTTGACGGCCCACCTATTTGTACTTCTTTGAATTTTAGTGTCCATTTTTCTCACTAAACCCGAACCGTTTTCATACCGGGTGCATGCATACCCATGCTTAAGTCGGATGACTTTCTATGGATAATGACTGATATGATTTGATGTGGTGTGTATTGTTTTTACAAATAAATACGATTGGTCACTAAGTTGTTTGTTTACGAGGTGCATTGCATCTTTTATTAGAATTTGAATTGAGATTTACTATATGTGAACCTTGGTTGACCGAGTTTGGAATTTTTTTTCTTTGAGAGAATTGCCAAAATACATCCCTGGTGGTTTACAGGTCTTTGTCATCTTACATGCCTGCGCTCAGAAACTTTTGGCAACGTAGTACATCCCGCCGTTAGGCCAAACGTTCACGAATACATGCCTCGTTAAGGAGGAGGAGACTAACGCGGGGTGCAAAC